>JAVCKT010089690.1:0-14431 GCA_032273925.1 Rhynchotus rufescens
CAAAGACAATACGTAAGAAGTTGATGATTGCTCTTGTCTGTTTTGTTTTGTTTTATGGGGAGGGTCTTCCCTTTCAGATAATGTGTCCTGATTGACACATCTTTTTAGGGTCATTAAATTCCCTTCTAATTTCAGTTGAAATGAAATCTGACACTTTCAATTTCTATTCTGATTTCTGTGGGATTTACGCAGACATTTTTCCTAGCATGGAATTTCAAGGTACTATTATTTTTCTAAGATTACTCTTTTTTTTTTTTTTTTTTTTTTTTTTTTTTTTTTTTTTTTTTTTTTGTAGTTTACTTCCCAACATATAGCTGCTTAAATTTTTTAGTAGTCATAGACTCGTTTCTTCTTTGACTATTTTGTCAGGTGCTTCTAAAGTGCTATTCTTAAAATATGCTAAATATTGCTTAAGTACTTTGACTAATTTTCTTTAGTCAGTTATGATACTGAAATACAGTTTATGTCATTCCCTCATTGTTCATAATCTTAAATGGTCTCTAGAACAAAGAGTTTAGCCTCTGTTACTTATTAGCATGGGAAGATTGTCTTTGATGGATGAAGGAGAAGGCCCTGAAGGACAATAATCTGGAATAATGATTTATATTATGAAGTGACAGTTTAGAGTCAGTTGTGGCTGTGGTGCTGTTTTTACCTTTTTGTCCTTATGTTGCCAAGTTTTCTTGAGTGTGTCCTTTTGATTAAATCTCTTAATTTTCATATTTTTAGTTAACCTTCTAACAGGTAAAACTCTAGTAGAATATGATGTAAATAAGAGCCTTCGTCCTAGAAGTTTTTGGGGTTTTTTATTTAAAAAAAATAAACCTGATCAGAAGCATTTTAAGTCAGCAAGAAATATTTGTGTCACAGAACTCCACATAACTTGAGTTTTTCTAGAGCCTGTACAGTTCATTGTCATCTGTATGCAGTTGTTTTGTTTCCTAATAAGTGATCATGTAACTCATGCTAAAGGCTAATTTTAGAGTGTTCTAGATTGCAAAAAGAGGTAAGGCGCGTCATATTATGCTCATATGAGTTGCATTTGTTTAAAAGAAAGCTGCATTTAGTTTTAAGAATAGAATTTCTGTGTTCAGCTGATGACACCTAGAAAAGCTGGCCTTATTAAAACAAAAACTTTAGAAAGATAATACTAGCTGTAACTTCCTAGGAAAGGGACATAAAAGTCAAATTAATAAGTCTTCTGATGGAGTTAGAGCATCTTACATAAAGGGACCCAAAATTGGACCTTAATTTAAAAAAAAAATCACATTATAAACCAAAAGGGTTTGGCTAAATTGAATCATTAATTAGTCTATTGATGAAAGCAGTCTCTAGTGTGTTGAGTTGGCTAATGACAAGGTCAGATCAATGCCAACAGCAGCAAATTGTTTCACATTTGGTAGATTTAGGCATTCCTAGCATGCTGTTTTGAATAAACTAGAAGTATCCCCTTTATTTCCATTCTTTGAGTGCCTTGAAAAGACTGTACTGAGTACGAGTGCCATTACGATTTGTTAAAATTTGTGATTTATCATAATTTAAACAGTAATAGCCTGTTTGTGTACAGACTGGTCGTTATTTATCTGGCTTCCCATTAGAGTAAGGAACATCTTTTTAAGTGTTATAGTATAAGTTTTAATAACCCTGTCTAGAATGCTTATTCAGTATATTTGACCTTAAGTTTAATGTTCTTCCCTGTACCTTTTTCTCCAAATTCCCTATAACATCTCCAACAGATATCCTTAGACAGGAGCTTTCTTGGAAATTCTTACAAATACTGTGCGATAGTTAATCCAGTAAATGATTATTTTTGATTGGCTTGGAGTTACCGCATGCCATATTTGCTGCCAGTTTCACCTCAACCTGCTGGTGTTGTCCTCGTCTGCCCAGCTATTCTCAGCCGCTGGAGTAGTGGGGTACAATGTTGGCAGCTCCATGGGAAAGCTCTTGTTAGTTGCAGTGCCTTATGGCCAACCCAGGAAGCAGTGCCTTTTGCTCTTGCTTTTTAAATAGCAGTTAAACCACAGTTCTTACGTGACATATGCACAGATATCTTATTATTTTAACACACTGTTTCCACAAGCTTGTATTCTGTTTTCTTCTTTTCAGACTGTTGAACTGTATAAGCGAAAAAGCAAACCACATCCACTTGTTTTTCGTGTCATGCAGAAAATCACTTAAAGATGTGGCATATCTTGCATTTAGTCTATGCTTCGCACTTCTTTATCTTAAAATGCTAAGGTGTCTTTTGCACAATTCTTCTTAAGTCTCAACTGACAAAACATGTCCATTGTTTCTGTTCATGGCTTGTAATCTTGCATCTTGAAAACAGCTTCACTTTTCTAGTTTTCTTCTGGAATCTTACATCACAGCTAGAAATGGAAATCTTCTATAAAACATGGTATGGATTAGGAAAGTGATTTCTGTCAGTAAAATACAGTGTCTTGTCATTTTCCTCCTCTTTGAGGTACTAATGGTTTGGTGTAAGGGCATCCTGTGTAACACTCAGCTACAGAAGCCTGCCTATTGCTGCTGTCACCAGTTTTCTGTTTTCCTGTGACATGGAACAAGTGGTGGTGGTGGTGCACCTCACTCTTGTGAAAGAAATAGTAATAGGTTTTATTCATACAGTGATTTCACAAGATTCTGTGGCAACTTATAAGTGACAGCATTTACTGTCTATTGCATGGAGTATAAGATAATACACAGAATTACCAAGGACGCTGTCCTAATGAGTCATGAGGTTCAGATTAGACCCCCCCGCCCTGCTGCTTTCCCTCCCGAGAGGAGTCTGGCTGGATCCAGACCTGGTCTGTGGTTTTTGGCTAAGGAAACTCATGCACAGTTATGTCAGTAAAGTTTACTAGCTCAGAAAGTGTGTGCCATAGTGACCATGAATCTATTGTGGCACAGATGTGGCACTTCCAGTCCTGTCAGGGTGTATTGATAACCCTGCAGAGCCCTTGAATTCTTTCCTTTATTGGGACATTTGCAGCTCTTCTGTTTTTCTTAAGGCATCTAGAACAACCACTGCACTGCCAGCTATCTGCCAAGTACCCAAGAGTTTTACTTCTTTGCGTGGTCCCTGGCATTTTTCAGGGATTTCTTAATGTCAGCTTCAAGTAGGATTTGCCATACTGCTGTGGCTGTTTTCCTAACCTTTTCAGGAGAATTGCACCCAATTAAGATGTCATCTCTATGTTGGTTACAATTTCACATCCTGTGGAAGTGAAACTGCCTGTAGAAGGCCAGCCAGTGCAGCATGTGCAATGGTGGGTGTTTATATCCTTGTGGAAGGCAATTGAATGTGTATTGTATGTCATTCCATATGAAAGCAAATTTCTGCCTATCCTTCCCTTTTAAGGGAACCATGAAAAGCAGGTCCTTTGGTGTCACCATCCATGGGCACGCAGCTGCTTGTAAGGTAGCCAGTTAAGTTTGCAGTATTTGGTACAGCAGCTGTTAATGAGGCAGCATTAGCATTCAGGCTGCACGTCTGTCACCTTCGTTAGGAACAGGACGACTTCTTGTTCAATTCAATGGTTTGCTCTTGGTGCAAGCAACTTCCTTGAAATGCTAGGAAATGCTAAAAGGAACAGATGTTCTATTTTATGGTACTTTCATTACAAAGTTGTTTTTTCTTTTTTGTTTGCCTTGCAACACTTCATCTTCCACTTCAGAACAACTTTTAACTTGCACAGTTCCTGAGCTCGGCTTGGTTGGTTTGTAGGTCTGATGCAAAGTGGCATACTGTGAAAAAGCTGAAATTCTGCCCTTAGGAGTTTGTATTACCTTGTTTTCTGGAATATGTTTTGAATTATCGAGATAGGACATTGTGTTTATAGGTGTTGTGGTGCACCGCTTTTTTGTTTTATACATAGAGGTGATTTTGACAAACTATCTTAAAGCATCATTTGTTCATATACTGTTCTTTTCATATGAAGTACTAGATTTAGGTCCCTTGAGCCATTATTAAGATTTAAAACACATGTCATTTAGACATTTGTTAAATCTCTACCTGCAAGGTAATTCTTCTTGAATTAATCTCATTGCTACTGATTGCTTATTCATACAGCAAATGGATGGTGAGCAAAATGGCCAATAGAACAAAACCACACCACTAAGTGATATATATATATACACACACACACGTGTAATAAAAAATGTGTTGATTTGGCAGGATGACTGTAGCAGGGGGAGAGTGATTGCTATTCTAGCAAATGCAGGCATATGTACACACAAATCTTGGGTCTTGTCAAAGACCAGCACTTTTATGTTGGGCTGCAGGGTACTCCAGCCCACCAACACGTTGAGTCCAGGCTGATCAGTGTGCAGAGGTTCTCCCTTGGGATTGACTCTCTACATGCTGTCAAACATCTGTATATGCTGCCCATACCCGCTCTCAAGGGGCAATTAGTTTGTTAGTTTATTCCTAAGTTAATTTGTCACCAAGGTGTCAGTGACCTCTCCAGTTACATAGTTCAAGATTAGCCACCTTCTGACTCCCACCAAACAATTATCTTTGTCATTCAGCTTATTTTAAAAGGATTAAACTTGCCCATTTGAACTGGGTGGATGCAGCCAGGTCTCACTGTATGGAAGGTGCCTCTAGGCAGGATATGCGGTGACAATAATGCAGGAATAAAACCTTTACAATTTTTTTTTTAGAAGAGAAATAGAACAGCTTACTTTTTGGCCTGGGCCATCAGACCATTGTATTCTAGGGTCTGCATCAGCACAAGATAAATCTTCGGTCCACATAGGTCTTGCTGGGAGAGAGAAGTGGTGGTACGTCACCTGCAATATCTTTTTTCAGAAAAAGTCTTTACTAGAAGAAGGTAGACTAGCTTACTTCCAGATTGTTTTTAAAGAAGTCTTCCTGCTTAAGGAGTCACCTTATTTTCCGCTCTCAGCCTGAATTTAGGGTGCCTTTCTCATTCACTCTTCATTTCACTGGTTAGAAGAGCAAGACAAGCTAGAATCCATTGCAGTTTCCGTCCTCAAGCAGTCTGTAGGCAATAATGGGAAAGCAGGCAAAAGCATCTTGGGATTTTCAAATTACAGGTATTCGGAAGCAGCTTGGCTTTAGCAAGGCATCATCTTTAACCTGCAGTGACTGAACAAAGTAATTCTTTCCTGTTTTTTTGTTTTCTGATGTAAGTTTTTTCTTTCAGTTTTAAAGTGCAGAGGAGAGCTTGTTGAGGGGATTTAGGCAGAATGCTTTGAGGGAAAGAAGTTTTTGTCTTTGGAGGCAGATACATATTGAGTAACCTGCAGGCTGCAGTTGACTACAAAGAATTCTGCTTTCAAAACGTGGTACTAGTACTGTTTAACTGAAGTACAGTTCAAGTTACTAATACTGTTTAGCTCAAATCACTATGAGGATATTTTCAAAGCAATGGCTTTTACTTTTTGCAAAGGTCAAATGAAGTTCATGGCATTTAAGGTTGAGATTCACCTGACTTTATAAGCCTCAGATCCGGATAAATAATTCATAGCAACTTATTTGTTGAATGTGGCCTCTGGTTTGTCATAATGGTGTGTATGTGTG
Organism: Rhynchotus rufescens; assembly: GCA_032273925.1. Classification (NCBI taxonomy): domain Eukaryota; kingdom Metazoa; phylum Chordata; class Aves; order Tinamiformes; family Tinamidae; genus Rhynchotus; species Rhynchotus rufescens. Next base: position 5,552 of record JAVCKT010089690.1, read on the forward strand.
TGGGGGGTGTATATTTGTTTTTCAAATTTTATTTCAAGCATCCCAGAGGTCACTGAGGCTCAGGGGGGTGTTTTTCTGTCTCCCTTCAGAATTTAGGGAACTCTTCTGGTGGTGAGTGGCAGACTTTGTAGTGCTTTTGTCTCATATATCATCTGGCATAACCAGAAGTTTGACCCTATCATCTCTAGCTGTGTCCTGCAGGTTGGTCGTCCCTCCTTGCCAGGCTGAACAAGCCCAGTGCCCTGCCGATCACCTGCCTCTGCCATGACCATTTTGGTAGCGCTTGCTGCCCTTATCCCAAGGGCCCAGAGGTGGATACGCTGTTCCAGGTGTGCCCTCACCAGAGATCAGTAGAGGAAAATAACAGCTTTATTGGCTGGCCATACTCCCAGTCTGGGGGAAGAAACTGAAGATGATGTGCAGTCTTAAGTCATCAAGTAATTCTTACATTCATTTAACTGGCAGACATTTTCAGAATTATAAGTAAATAGATTTTATTGTATATCATTAGCATATCATTCCTTTACAGGGTAGTTAATATTCTGTATAACTGTAATTCTGTGTATAATTATAAGTTAATATTCTGTTTAGTCACTTGATGTGCACGAGCTGTGAGATTTGCTCTAAAGGAGAGAGGCCTTTCCTGAGAGTTGCTTTGGAAAGATGCGTTGCTTCCCTGACACCAGTGTGCAGGCTCACTGGAGAGGTGATGCACCTTTCAGCAGGCTGGCCGGTGCAAGAAAACTTGGACACAAAAGTCTTTTTTTTTTTTTTCTTTTTTTTTTTTCCTTTCAAAAATTTCCAATCGGTTCCAACATTGTTTGGAATTGTTGTATGTTCCATTTTTTGGAACATAAATTCAAGTGTACCACCTTAAGATAGCAGACTGTAGAAGAAATCAACCCTGTGGAAACAGTCTGCTGTGGAACATTCTCTTCTGGTGAGCAGGTAATTGAAAAAGGAGAGCTGAAATCAGTTTTATCCAGCTTAGAGGTGGAAGAAGAGAAGGTAAGATTTATCACCAGTGTAAAAACTTAACTTCAAATTCCCTAGCTACGTTTTGTGACTGAAATAATTAAGGGAGAAGATAAATCTACTCCTGATAGTCCCTAATTAAGGTTGGGGGGAGTGGTGGGTTTTGGTTGTTTTGTACTTGGTTTCTAATTGGAAGAAAGTAGGGTTTAGGAAAAGCCACATCTGAGACCAGGCCTAGGGCCAGGATACGGATTGCATTTCTTGATGTTTTCCCTACAAGGGGGACCTCACTGTTGCTGTTACTCATATTATCCTCAGCCTTTTCTTAATATTCTCACCTCTTATAGACTGTGCCTGTCAACAAATTGATCACAGACAGGAACAAGGTGTAGAATAAAGCATTAGTGCAGGACCTGAGCATCCGCACAGAGGTGCTGTGGATGTTTTACATGGGCCAAATGTCCCTGCTGTACGTGATTCATAGCCCACCAGCACAAGAACAAAAACCACAGAACAAAAGACTGCCACCACCAACCATCATTGGATATATGTGAGTTCAGGTAGTAAAGGCACACGTGGACTAGGCATCCAGTGACTAACAACTTTTTCTATCACTTTGTAGCTGCAGATCTTCACAAATCATAGTTGTTGGTAAGAACACAGAAATACGCAGAGCTGTTCCTCTTGTGCTACGATGAAGAAATCCCTTTTTACAGAGGAAAATATCCAAAGGTCACGATGAGCAGCTTTAAGGGGAAAGTAATACTGGTTAACAAGACTCTCCATAGAGAATAATAGAGATGAAGAAAATACCCTCCCTCTGAGGGTGTGTATTCTCAGAGTGGGTCTGAGGCTTTTTTCTACTGCGTTTTATAGATAGTACATGGAGGTTTTTTTTAATGTCACTTTAAGGGAGTTCTGATTCTGCTTTCAAAATAGTTTTTTTGAAAGGAAAATGGGGGTGCATTTAGAGGTTTCTGATGGTTCTACAAGTACTGTTTTTAATACAAAGTGCTTAATATTGTTCTTCTAAGAATAGATCTATAGTGCGCTCGGTAGCCTTAACCTCTGCTGGAACTTTCACCTTTTGGCTCACAGAGGATTAGCTCTGTGTTAATGACCAAAACAGCAAGTACTTCTGGAAGTGAGAGGAATTAATTGCTAGATTAAAGTGGACCAAGTTTTCTTAGAAAAATATAAAATGTTAGGAAAATACTAAATTACAGAAAACTAGTGGGAAAATACCATTGAAAGACAAGACAGGTTTGCATGAGGTGTTTTTTTAAGAGGTTTGAGAACAAGTCGTACTTTTCAGTAGCATCAGCATGTGGATTTGCTGATATTCTGGTCTAGATGTATAACAGAAAACCTCTTAAATTCTGGACCTGTGGAGAAGACACAAGTGGTAGATGAAAGGAGGCATTTTCCATATGGATTAATTCTTTGCCATGCTGATACCTCGAGCTCCAAGACAGAGATGCCTCTGCTTGCCTTGACCCGAGTGCCATACACTGTTCAACAGGGTTGTTCCTTACAGTTGGGGCTCTGCAGCTCTGGGAGGAAGAGAGGTCTCTTTTGGAGAATACAGTAGGTTTGCAGCTTTCCCTACGGAACAAACCTGTGGATTGCCACTGTGCAGGCACAGGTCTGGGGCTGTCCCTGCTCCGTGCCAGTGAGGGCTTTTCAGGGTGGGATGGACTGAGGGCACCCATGAACTCCTGGAGAACCTTCGGTTCTGTGCTCTGCAGAGGTCCCTCCGATGAATCCCAAAGCTGCGTTTTAGCAAAAGCAGGATCTGCTGTTGTTTAAATTGCTTAACAGAAGGCTGATCTGTAGGAGTCACAGAACAGATTTTTGACTTGCAGAAAAGAAGACAAGTATTCTCAAGTGCCAGAATTATTTTCTAAGCAGTTTGCAAGATTTGCTGGGTTGTTTCAGTTATGGTAGAACTAGTAAAATCTGTAATATCTCTGTGAGACTGATGGTTATCCTGTACCACATGGGAGCTTCTTACCTCAACTATGACTTCCTTATCATCCCTAACTGCATCACGGCAGACCACTTCCTACAGCTTTTAAACATTTGCATTCAAATTAAAATCCCCTCTTTTTTTGTCTTTTTTTTTTCTATTTTTTACTACACAGTGGTATTTTGCTTATAACTTATCTAAATCATCAAAGATGGGAGGTCTTAGGGATTGTGCCATACATGCAGGTGGTACCTGAAGAGACCGCACTGTGTCATATGGTGCAAAAACAGAGATTATAGGGGAAGCTCTGGCCTAGGCTGTGCGTGCAAATGTGGGCACCTTGGCTGCAGCGAGATGGTCTCTTATGCTTGGCATGTGTGCAGGGGTGCCCTGAAAGAAAGGATGGGAACTAAACAAGGTGAGAAAGACATGGGTTAAGAAAAGCACACTATGAGATGGGAAATAAAGGGGAAACTGTTAATATTACTCAATGTGCTTCTCTAATAAATCGATGGACTTGCCCGTGTCCCAGGAAAAGAAGCTGTTAGGGAAAATCAACCTGTCAGCAATGAAGAGAGAAAGATGCAAGTCCTGATGAACACACTGAAGCTGCTCTATCAAGTCTGGGTTTAGAAGAAAACTGCAGTGTTGGATGGAAAATCTGAAGTCAGTAAAATGGAAAGGAAGTCTCGCTCCTCTGCAGAAGCCAACAAAGTGATGCAGAAGCCTAATCATTAATGATCAGGTAGTGGGAGTCTGCTCAGGTAAGGGCAGGAAATGCAGCTTCCTGCTGCTGTGATCAAAGCCACGTTTGGCTGGTAAAACTTCCCTTAGCACAGTGGGTTTAGTGCTTATCTGTGCTTGTAACAGGCTTTTGCAGCTTTTTGAAGGTCTTGCATCACAAAATCCCATATGTCTCAGATGGATAAGAGGGCCCCTGTTTTGCTGGTTGTAGCTCTTGTACAAAACCCCACAAAGAAAAGGGAAATTAGTTGAGAAGTGGTAGGCTCTGGCTATGGGCCAGGCTTGCAACCATCGGTCCCTAGCATGGTTTCATTGACTGACATTGAAGCATTTTCCTAGTACAAAGCATGGTTGCTCACGTAGCACGGTTTATGGTCACAGATCTCCTGTCAGTTCTGCAAGGAAAAGTTCTACTGGTTTCAACCTGCTTATTTACAAGGAGAAGGATTTCTGCAAAGGCCTCTGGGTTTCGTCACTGTGTTTGTAAGGGGGAATGATAGCAAGAGGCCCTGATCCCACCACAGCATGTATGTTGGCAAACAACTAAGATGCGGGTGGGAACCTGCAATATGGAGATCTTACAGATTTCCAGGGTGCAAGGCTTGTAGCAGAAGAGGGTTATCATCTCTTCTTGCCAAGTCTCTTGGCTCCTACTCTTTCCTTTTGCTCTTCAAGACACACTGATGCTCTCCTTGCAGAAACCTGAAATCTGAAGAACTGTGCATGCTGCCAAGAGCTGAGGAAACCGTATCATTGTGGGATTGGCAGTTTCTTATTGATCTGCTTGAAATGCTGGTGCGGATGGGAATAAAGGAACCCAGCAAGAAGGGAAGAGGAGCAAGGGTGTGTTCTCTGGGTAACATATCTCATAGATTAACTGAGATCAAATGCTAAGTTTTGGCTGTCTGATTTCGCATCAAATAAGGAATCAATCTTATGCCTGAATGAATGGTTTTATCCTTTTGGATTAAGTGTAATAAGGCACATAAAATAATAGCTGCTGTTTCCTTGGTAAGGTTAAACAGAACTTTTCATGTAAGTAGGGCAGGCAGCGCCATAGGGTGCCCAGTGCAAGTCCATGCCTCTGCCTGCTGCATCCATGCCCCTCTGCCCCTCTCATTTCTGCGTGGGAGGTAAAGGGGCTGATGTCCTTGATGCCGCTCTATGGTGCTGCTACTTCTGGTAGCCTGCCTGCTCCTGTCGTCTCTCCCCAGGCTGGATCCCAGGCGATCCGTACCTCAGCCCCATTGCTCTGCTCTAAGAACAGGACCAGCTCATGTTGCACAAGTGTGGTGGTTGAGATTCCAGGGAAGTTTTTAACAGCATGTGGCTAACATTCCCAAATGCCAATTTGGGAATGGAGGGGGAAGATATAAATGGAGAAACAATGCGTCACTGAAGGAGAGGTAACATCCCAAGACATGGGGCTTGGTGGGGCAGGCAGCTCTGTCCTCACCTGGTGCTCAGTGGCCACTGACCCCCCCAGTGTTTGTCCCTGCTGTCCCTCTCTGGGTGTCCCAGGTTTGGGCACCTCCCCACCAGCCCCCACACTGCACTGGGCTGGGGAATCCTCCCAGCCCACGGAGTCCTCCTGACTCCTAAGAAACATCCAGTGAAAGGTTTATTGGCCTTCTCAGGCTGAGGGAAAATAAAAATATATGTGTTTTTGGGAGAGGGAGTGGGGTGGTTCTGTTCCTTCCAGCTCTGTATATGAAATGTTCTAGTCTTTCCAGATACCTGAGTAAGTATCATTTATTGTGGTGAAATAATCACAGCTGAGCTCAGACTGAAGTGCATTTGAGCTGGGTACCCAATTTAAAAAAAAAAAAAAAAATTATTTATCAAAACATCTGCAAAGCGCTCAGCTACAGGGATGATAATTTGTGAGCGACAGGTATGGTGTGTAACTCGCAATCCCTGCAAACATAACTGCTCGGCTTTATGCTTTTATGCTAGACTTCCAAACGGGGCAGAGCTCTCCTGAGCTCGACTTTAAAAAGGCCTCTGCAGCCTTGCTGGTAAGGGTGTTCCAGAGAAGGAGTGTGATTTGTGTCTGTGTGTGAGCAGAGGCAAAATTGAAGTGTAAATAAGGATGGAGGAGCTCTAAATCTGCCAGGCTTTGGGTGGAGCGAGGCCGCGAACGTGAGTCCTGGTGCAGGAGGAGGCAGCAGGCGCTGGGTGCTGCCCCAGCCCGTGTCTCACAGCTCCCGCTCTGTTGGGCCGATGTGGCCTTGGTGGGGATGGCCCTGCTCTCGGTGAGGGCCCCTGAGGACTCGGGAGAGCTTAACGCAGTCATGGTGGAGAAGGGCTGAAGTGACACTTCCCCTTCTTAAACAGCTCTTCTTTTCTGCTGAGCCCTCCCATTCCTGTGGAAACCCACATGGGCTTGGCCTCAGTGCCAGCTTCCATGGGCCCCTTAGGTTCCAGGAAAGCCATGACGGAGCAGCCGTGGCCCGGGCCGGCAGTGCTGGTGCCACCATGGCTGCCCACCTCGCTTAGCCGAGGCTCAGGCGGGCACTAGGCTCGCTGAGGGGAAGCGGCGCCGCGGCCACGTCCTCCCGACGAGCAGCTGCCGCCCGCCTGCATGCCCGGCCGCTGCCTGTGGCGGCAGGCACACGGATCATGCGCCGCTGCCTCTCCAACGTGGTGCCCGACCAGGCCGCGCTGGGGCTGGCGGCCACGCAGCAGCGCCGCGCACGAGGCAACACGCAGGGCTTCTCATGGGCTGTGTTTCACGTTTGAAATGCTCTCTGCTGCTGGGGATGCAGGGCCTGGCCTGGCCTTGGTGCTGGGTTAGAGCTCTCAGTGTTAGATAGACACATATAAATGTATTTGCAAAGGCAACAGCATGGTGCTCTGTGGTAGCATTGTACGTAAGAACCTCTGCTCATCTTGATTTTGCAGCGCTCTGTGGCACCCAGCGTGTTTAGTAGGCATCCTGGCTCTGACTAATGGTTACAGAGTCAAATAAGAGAGCGGGATTATCATCTCGGCTGCCTGATTAATATGGAAATGAACCCAGTTATGTGTGAGTGCTTCTAATGAAGTAGCTCACACTTCTGCCTCCACATATCAAAGATGATTGATGGGAAAAGCACTGTATTCTGGAAAGAATAAAAGTTTTTTTTCTACATCTTCCCTAAAAAAATAAATCTGTAGGCCTAAGGCTGAGATTTCCTTAGGGAGGAAAAAACAACCCAGTCTGAGTTTAATCTAAACTAATCTGAGTTGTTGGCTGTGCTCCTGCAGTATCTGTAAATTCTCAGATAGAGATAATCCATCAGCATCTTGTATAACCATCCACATGGTGTCTTAAATAAACCTTCTCTTTGGCAGCGCCTTACAGCTGACACCTCCTGTAAATTATCAGATGATATTTTATACACAAGGCTGGAAGAGAGCACTAGGGAAGGCAGGAGGCCCCTGCCCAGTGCTCACTCGTTGCCTTCCCCACGTTTCACAGTGCCACTCTCCTTTGCAGCATTGAGGCAATCGGTATCTTTTCCATAAGGCTGAAGCCCAGCAGCTGTAAGAGGTTATGCAGGGTGAAGGGGCCCCAGCAGCTTTGGAGAGCTGCTGCCTTGGTGTCCTGGCCTGGGCGCTGCTTGGTGCCCAGGGTCTGTGAGGCCCCTGTCTCCCACATTCCCACTGGAGCAGTGCCTCCTGCCTGGGTCCCTGCAGCCTTGCCGGCAGTGATAACCTGTTTCCTTCATGAAAGCCAAGCTGTGAAACCCCTCTGGAGACACCCCGGGGAGGCAGAGCCTTCTTTCATCCTGCCCCTCAAAACCATGGCATGTGTTCCAAAGTCGCGTTTTGCAAAATAAATCCCATCGTGCTGAAAGTGTCACAGGGAAGAGGTTTCCAGCTGTGGTAAAATCCAGCAAGACACTGCCAGGTTAAGCATTGTATAATGCTGGCTCTCTAGGTTTGGAAGGAGGAAGCTCTCAAGTGCTGCAGAGCCTCCCCAAGACGAAACATGATGTCTCGCTGCCCAAGGGTACACAGCATCCAAACCCTCCCCTCAGTCTCCTGGCCGCCTTCTCCCTCTCACAGAGACAGCAGGGCCCAGAGCAAACACACGTCGTCATCACCTCCGCTCTGCAGCTGAGGAGGACTCACGACGTGCCAGCCCCGATATGAGGCAACCTGGCTCATTAACACACTTGCCTGGCAGTTCTTGTTATGCTGTTACCTTGCCTTGCTGTCTGCTTGTGTCTCATAGTTTAGTAACTGTTTCATCCAAAGTTTTCTGTGCCTCTAGCTGTTTTTTGTTTTCAAGCAGTTAGACTTTTAAAGAATCAGGGTAGAAATATGAAGTTTTGTCATTAAAAATATTTGCTGATGCTCTTTTTGTAAGCAGAAACGTTGTTTTTGTAAGGGTATGACAGAAGGAGGAGCAATGGCGCAGAAATGCAGCAGTTCTTCCAGTGCCAGCTACAAACCAGGCACCCCCAGCCCTGTGCCCGGTGCCAGCACTGGGTGCTCAGCCCCCAGGGACAGCCGTGCTGCAGCCCTTGCCCAGCTGCTGGCTGCTTGTGGGGCAGCCGTAGTGCAATGGGAACAGGAACTGGCTGGGATGGTGGTGCTGGAGGTTGCCACCATGAGGACCTATCTCTGTAGATGAGCGTCTTGTGAAACTTTGCTCCCTGAGGTGTTATTTCTACTTTCATCTTCAGCAGTAATTTGGCTGGTAGAATTTCCCCAGTCTAAGCACAGCAGCCTGGACAGTTGTTTTAAGTATATTATTTGCTTCCAGTTCTCCTGGTGCAGGAGAATCATCTCTCTGTAAGCCCTGATGTAGAGAATAGTTTACTGCATTCTGGATGACAAATTAATTTAAGTAATTGTTGGGGAGATGTTTAAAGCTTCCAGTGCAAATCAGTGCAATTAAAGATGAAATAATGCTTCATAACTCATTTTGAGAAATGCATTCAACTACGGCTAATGTTTCATAACCAAACCAAACATTGTATGAGACTGTTGAGTCGCTCTTAAGTGAATATGAGGCTGGTGGGTCCTGAACAGGGCTTGTTCAAGGGCAGCTTGGACTCCGGTGCGTTTGGGCAATTAGTGGAAGAAAGGCAACCTGTGTCCTGAATTTTGTTTCAAAACTCATTATATTGTTACCCAATGACTATTTGGTGCCTTTGCAACCGAAATGCCTTTAGGGGTGATTGAATTTCAGGAGCATC
>JAVCKT010089740.1:0-14429 GCA_032273925.1 Rhynchotus rufescens
GATCTGCTGCACAATGCCCTGGTAGAGGCCAGTGCAGGGGTCCAGGTGTTGACGCTGGCACTAGTTCTGCTTAAACACTTCATTAATGCCCTGGATGATTTGCTCCAACCGTGCTTCCATTTTTCCCATCTGTAACGTCAAGATTGCAATGTTTTCTGGAGTCAGTCTCTGGGTTGCTTTCTGCAAACTTTGGACTAGAAACTATTGTGACAGTTTTCACAGGGTGTGACAGTTTTCACAGAGCTAAGCACCCTCTCTCCAGTGCTAGAGTGACCCAGATCAGCACTTGCCAGGAAGGATGGCTGTTCAGGCCAAGACATCAGCTGTCACATTGAATTTTGCAGCTTAGCAAGTGATTTCTTTTTTCCCTGCCTATGAGTCTCCCAAATTATTCCTGAGACCTTGAGCCCTCCAGAAATATATGTTCACACATTTCACTTGGCAAAGTACAGTTGGCAAGTTTATTCTGATGCCTCAAAATCTCACATCGAGATTATATGACATTTACTTTAGCAAAACACGAGGAATTCAACCTCTTGTTTGGGAGTGTGGTCAAAGCATTGTACTGCAGCACTGAAGTGCTTTGCAAGGTCTTGGCTCCTCACTGGATTATTCTGTACTCAGAAAAACACCTGCCCTCCCTTGAAGGGGAACATATTTGATTTCCCATTATCTGTAAAAGCTGTCCCATGGATAATCTCATTTGCCTTCCTTCCCTGCTTCTTTGCAAATGATACTTCATAAAACCTCCACATGTTGCAATGGATGCAAACAGCAGACCAGCTCAAGGAGAAATAACCATTTCCGTTGCTTAAAGGGAAGCAAAGAGGATTTCCAAACTCAGCAATAAAAGTGCAATTACCTTATCTGCAGATGTGACTTGTAGAGCTGCAGCTGCTTCTGGCTTTTATTGACAATGGGTCAGTGGCCATGGCATTTCTTGTACATTTAGAAAGAGTGTAGAAGAAATGAATGTACAAATCTGAGGATTTGGTAGTCTTTATCTAAAGGAAGTGAAGTATGGGAACACAAGAAATTCCCAGCTGGGATTTTGGGAGGGTAATGTTATCCCATAATCCTTCCATGTGTACCTCAGGTCTGAAGAAAATGATCTACCCAAAATAGATTTGGTACAGAGTGTACTTGGCTTTTTGGTTCAACACAGCTTGATATTACTAAGCATGAAGATAGAGTAAAAAGCCGTTTTCCCCATGTCTTTTCTAAAGAATGGAGTTACCAGGAGGAATCATAGACCAGGAACTACATCCTGCGTGGTGGGAATAAGCCAAGGTTCCCTATCTCTTGGTACGATATATAATCTTGGATGATTTCTACCTTAGCACTCTTTCCAGAACACAGAAGATTTCTTCCTTACTAAATGCCTAAAATCTTTAGCAGGAGTTCAGGTATTGATTGTCAGATTTGCGAGGTGGCCATGGCAGGTGAGAAGGAGGTAGGAGCTATGTGTGCTCATTGTTCCACTGAGTTATTTTCATTTGCACTTACAAACCTGTCTCTCAATACTTTTTTGTCTTGTAAACCAGCAAATACATTCACTGGATTTGCTGTATGGCTACAAATTTTCATGTTTTGTTTTGTTTTTCACAGTGGCAGCTTTCTATTTGAGTCTTTCTGCTCCCTGGAGAGGTGGGTGATCATGGAGGTAATAAGGAAGACACAATAATAAGGCAGATTTCCCTTTGTGCATAATAGGAATTAAAACACATCACAAGAGATGTTTCCTCTCCACAGCCTGGCTCAGCTGGACGCTGCAACACATTAATATACAGCAGAGCCTCCTCTCTCCTTGGTGAAGAGGTTGGCTAAAAGCTCACAATAAAGAGGAGGGTCTGGCTGCTGCTGGAGGCACTTGAGAGCTGATGCTATTAAAAAAATAGAGATCAAAGCATATTAATTCGTTGTCCTCCTCTCTCTTTTTTTTTTTTTTTTTTCTTTTCTATGACCATTGTAGTAAGCGGCTTTCATAACTGCAGCATCCCCAAGCCCTGTTTATGTGTTTTCATGTCACCAGAAGTAAGTCATGGTGAAGAAGTCTACCTGTGCACGAAGCAGGAACCCTCTGCTCTTCATGGACTAAAGTGTCTGTATTCCCTCCTCAAATTTCTCAGCAGTGGGCAGAGACAAAATTAAATTAAGCTTGATGAATCACCTCTTGGATAATTGTGTAACTTTGATTTTTTTTTTTTTGATGTGATATTCATATCTATTTTTATCAGTAAATAACTACAAATCCTGTCTTGTCTAAATCTGGTGTCTGCTTTGAGTGGATGTTTTGACTTATTAGCGAAACTGAGCTTATGTATATACTTGCCAGTTAGTGCCATAAACCTTCCTGGGCACTGAAATACCTGTCTGATTCTTATGAGAAGAATGTGTCGTAGTCTGGGACCACACCAATAGTCTTTCTCACAGGGAAATTTTTGGCATAGTTCAGGAATTAGAACAGACTCAGGGTAAGTGGCCATGCAATGAAACTGTTCTGGAAGGAAAAATGGTTTAATAGTAGGGATTTGAGCCATGCCACACTCACTGGTGGGGCACAGTAGGCAAAGAGAAGTTTGTTAGAGGTTCTTTGCAGCACTTCCCCATGCTGCCAGAGCCCTTCAGTCCACGTGAAAGCCAGGAAGAAATGATTCTCTGGAAATGTTATTATCCTCCTCCAAATCCTAGCTTTTCCTTGCCTTGCATCTCATGCAGTAACTCACTCCTATCTTCTGTGATGCCTCCTTTTCCATAGGCTCTTCTCGGGGCACAAATTATCAGAAAATGAACTAGTATGTTCTGAGGTTTGTTTATTAATTTTTCACCTCGGAGGCAGTGTGAGCAGTCAGATGTGGGAGTATTGGTTCTGCATCCTATTTTTCTCAGGTTTGTCAAATGCTGACATCTTGACGCAGGATGAAGCAGTTCCTCCTCCCCCACGCCTGCTTTATTCGTATTTATTCCATGCTCCGAGCAACGCTGAGCAGCAGCTCAAATGTCTGCCTCTTTTTTTGTACATATAAATGTGAGGTCCCTGCTCTTATTTATCGCCTGTTGGTCTGACAGAGGCAGGTAACCTTCATATTCTGCCATCCCTTAAGTTCTGCCTGTTTCGCTTTGTGACTTGAAAAGTGGTTTTGAAAGGTAATCATGTAAATAGACAATATCTTTGCTTTTGAAAAGAAGGAAATGGGGGAAAAATGTACAGCCATCAGCCAGTGGTACCAGTCAGCTCTTCAAGCTCTAATTCCTCTTCTGAAGTAGCGATAAGAATTTCTCAAAAAAAAAAAAAATGATTGCAAGATTAGGAAAGAAAAATCTACCCTGATTACTGGAGCTTGCTCAACTGCTCTGGAAACCTTTTGTCTCAGATGGCAAGCTAGGATAGCAAATATCTTGATTGATAGCTTGAACATTTAAATATACAAGCCAAAGAAAAGAGATGGATTTCTGGGGAAAGCTAGGTGAATATAGTGTTAAGTAATGCTGCCAGCTGTTTTTATTTATGTATTTTTATTTGTTGGCAGAAAGGTCTATTGTAAAGGCTTTGCCTTGGTCCCTTTTACAGTGTAGAAGTGCAGACAACTTCAGGAGGAGTTAGAGAAGAGATGCAACCCACACAGGAGCTTTGGACCAGACACCTGGTTTTCAGTATGCAGTGCCCATGACCCACATCCCTCAATTGGGTTTCATTATGTCTTCCAGATGTGTGTCCATATTCCCTTAGATTCGCTAGATGGATGCTTCACTCCTTTTTTCACCTGTCCCTATCGTGCCTGCATCTGCCATAGCTTGGAAATAACATGGATTCATTTGTGGAGTGGCTCAGGTATCTCCTCCCATAGTCCACATAACCAAAGACTTTATAACCTCACACTGAGAGGAGAAAATATAAGCTGGTTCTTTGACTAGTCTTTTCTAATTACCACACATCCTTTTTGGCCATACCCGTCTAGCGGGAACCTCAGGTGGTTCCTGTGCTCAACATCACTCGGTTTAGCAAAGAAAGATGAAGGAGCTTTTAGAGAAAATCTTTTCTAATGAAATCTTAGGAAGCAAAACAAATTTAAAGACACTATATTCTTAGAAAAAGAAATCATAATTTCAAACAGATCACCCTCTCGTCCCTTTGTGGGAAATGAGAATTCAATAAAAGTTATAGTGTCTTCTATTTCACTTAGCAGGATGTTGTGAAATGTCTCACCATAAATCTAATCTTCCTGATCTGTGAATTAAAGAGAGAAATTATGTCATTTGGTGGTTTTTCTGCTGGCAGCAACTGCTGTGTATTTGTTTGTTTTATCATGTGGGATATTTAGTCAGTGTGGCATACTGTATACCCAGAAAAAGAAACTGGATACTCTCTTTTAGTCTCCTGCTTTTAAAAAAGTGCTTTTCTTTCAGGCTTGATTTAGCTTGACTGCTGCTAAATAGTGTTGTGCTCTGTGAATGGAGCTGTTGATTATGATGAGATTTGCAGGTGGATTAGGTACTAATCAGCAATGAAGTAACATTAAGCCGTCACCATCTGGTTTTCAAATTATTTGAGTAAATGTTTTTATGAAACCACACTTCCCAGTTCTTTCTCATGTGCTTATTGTGGCTTGCCTTTTCTGATGATGAAAAACGCATTTTTCATTTGACTCTTCCGCTGTTTACAAGAGATATTTATATAATTCTCTAAAACAATACTTACATAATTTAATATTAAATTCAGACTCATTCTCCCAAATCCAATAGCCCTCTTACTCCAAGTATCCCTAAGGAATTCAAGTATACTGTCTTCTGCATCAGAATTTTGGCTTTACAGCCATTCAGTTGGCATCAGTGTATTATAATAGAGTGTATCTTGGCCCATCTCAGAGCATTGAGGTCTATAATCAATTGTACTTCAAACATGAGATCCTGGGATAAGTGACATATCTTAAAGCCTGTGTTAGAACCTTAAGAGCATCATCTAATAACCAGAGAAATAAATGGGAAGACTTGCTTTGCCTTCATGAGGAGGTGTAGAAAGATGTACTGATGTTCAGAAGAGGTTCCTTCCACCTCGTACTAAGCCAGCAGCTTGGCACAAAAGGAGGATGATTTTCATGGACTCTCTGTGTGTTCCTTCAGGCCTGGCAAATCTTTCCTCACTTTAACAGACCGCCCAAGAAATTTATTGATTTACTCAAAAAGAGACCCCACTAAAGCAGCATTAACCACAGCTGCAGTCTCATCTTTTAGCAGTGGCTATTGTAAGGGAATGATTTCTAAGGCCTAAAATGCCTTCCCTCCGGAGAGAGTGGAGGATCTAGTCCAAAGCCACTAAAGAAAATTTGTCGCTTTTCATTGTCACCTGTCACCTGTAAATGCTGGACAAAGTCCTGAAATCTCTGGTTGACTCACCACAGACCTCAGAGGGCTAGGATGACATACTTGACCTTTCTACTGAGATTCACTTCACATTTTCAGGAGCTGACAACATCAGAGATCACTTCAGGTCCAGTTACTTCAGGCCACCTTTATAGTCATCAAGACAAGTGGTTTATGCTAGTGCATAATTTATTACATTAAAATGAAATGATTTGTGCCTTATAATGTCTTTTTCTCTCCGCGATCTATGAATGCAGCTTGGAGTCATTTCTTTGGATACAGACCTGTACAAATGCAACTATATTTACATTTGGTCAGATAAAACTCATCTTGCAACTCCAGCTGTTTTAATTTTTTTTTTTCCTCGCCCTCCCTGCACCAGAAGTTCTGGTAACCTTTTCCTACAGAGGCCCACTCATCTAGAACTGGTAGACTCAACTGGCATGGATGTGTTATGGCACTTCACTGCTGGTTCCCTGTCCCTAAGGGAGCAGCTGGACTTTGTACCTAGGTGTTTATGCATGGTACCTGGCTAATGACAATAATGTTGAAATGTTTCAATTCCCATCTCTGTGAATGTAATCCCCAGCCACGAATTTGAGTTATGATGAAGCTGTGGGGTCTGAAGCTTCTTGACAGTTCAGATAGGAAGAAAGGAGCCTAAAGGTGGCATAAGGATTCTTGTGGGTCTTTTTCTTGCTAACAGTTCCTGCATCAGAATCTGAATAGGTTCAAGTGATTCTATGAAATAGAGCGTACTCCTTAGGAAGAAAATTTCCTACAACTGGCTTCACACTCCCAAATTACTTGATTTGTCTACTGCCATTAAGTGCATAGCTGGTGTGTCCTGATCACATGGAATAACTGGAAGTTGGGCGATGATGTTTCCCCTTGGTCAGGTTGGCAAAGATCATTGGATTTTTTCTCTTTGAGATGTGGAATATGACTGGTTTCCTAGGACTAACTGCCATTTTAAAAGAAGAAATTACCTGCTATTGAAGATAATTGCAATTACTCTTACTTAGTTAATTACTCTTTTCTTGTGCACATTGTACTTGGCTTTCACCTTTTTCTAAAGGCCTTAGTTTTTGATAGATCTCTGGAAGTGTCTCCTGCGTACAGCACGTTCTGTAGACCCTATAGAAAAGGACATCTCTAGGGCAACTGCCTATGCTTCTAGAAACTAGACATCAGATTTCACACTGTCTTCACTCATTTTAAGCGTCTATACTCCAATGACCTCTCTAAATTTTTACTAACAGATCTCAGATACATCTATGCTCCTTGATTCCAGTTCTTCCATCAAGTGAAAGCATCTCCCACCACCAGAGCAACCAGGATAGATGGCAAATCTTTGTTCTCTTTTCTCTATGAAAAAGCATCTCTAAAATATAACACTTGAATGAGTTGGCCATACATTGCATTCACTTTTATTTTTGGAGAGTCAAAGGCAATCCCATTAAGTCCTCAACAAAAGCAGCAGGCAGTGGCCAATTAACTTGTACTTACTCATTAAAATGCTAGATCAAAAAAATCAGCCCAAGGTCAATCTCAAATTTCTTTATTGGCAGCAGTGGAATGCATTGGGATCCTGCCACTGACTCAGTCTGTAGTCAATAACAAATGAATATTAATTGTGACAATGAATAAAGGTCATTCTCCAGGGTATTTCACATTTATAATGAAATAAGGCATTAATTAATGCCATATTAATTAATATGGCAATAAGATGAGACATAACAGGTGAGGTCAAAGACCACACCAGATCAGCAGGACCTTATTTGAGTATCAGAATTTTCTCTGGTTGAAAATCCTTCAAAGTTCAGTGGCACTGAACTGAACTACTGATAACCAGGCTGTCATTCATAAAGAAGAGAAGGAGAGCAGATGAAGCATTATTGAAGTCCATATTGATAGATAATTCTGTTGTGGGTTGTAGTCCTATAAATGAGCAGAACAGTCATCCAGTTCAATGTCTTGTAATTGCAGACCGCTATCTATAAGTTGCCTAGTTTAGAATTATGACTGAATATCCTAAACTAAATATATATATATATATATTTTCCATAGTTCACAGAATAGCCTGAAGTGTCATGCAACACATTTGACATACTGTCATGCTGCCTTAAAATGCAATGGGTTGATTTGTATATTTGAAAATGCTAATCATCCTTCTGGATGATCCATCAAATCTGTTTAAACTCACATCTCCAGATCCCACCCAGTCCTGTTTTCAAAGCTCCTAAAGCACAAATATGACTTAACTTTTTCAAGGCTTTATAAAGCAGGAAATTTTGCCTCTGTGCAAGTGATGCATAATTTAAGACTTATGTTGAAGTTTCAGCAGATTTTTTGGATGGTTTATTATTCTTTTTGTAGAACCCCTGCAGAAAATTCTTTAAAAAGAGAGTGAAAAAAAGTCAAATTTTATATTTTATTAATTCTATGATCATCCGTGTCATAATCTGGTCTCTGATAAATCCGAGCAATTTGGGAATTACTGCTGACCTGTACAGTAATCCAGGAGAGGTGTCCAGCATAAGAAAGAGAAAACAAATCACACTAAAATTAGCTCAAAACACAGGAATGACACCTTTCACTGTATTGCCTTTTATTAATTCTTTCCTTTTTTCTCCCTGCTTTAGTAGTCTGGTTGTCTTTCTTTAAATGTTCTATGTGCTTGTGAGGAAATTGGTGCAGAGAGATAAAAAAAATCACTTTGAAAGATTCAGGGTGTTTCTTCATCTAGGGCAGTATTGTTATTCCTGTCATATACTGGTAAGGAGTCAGTGAAAAAGGTCTGTTGTGTTAGGAAAGCAGGAAATTTAGAACAGCTAGGGAAAAGCTCAGAACTCAACAGTCAACAGAGATAAAGTGCATGTGCAATTATGCAATTACAGGGTGGGTTTTTTTTTGGTCAAGACAGTTTATAGAATTTATATCCTATAGCTTATGAGTTCTATATTATGTAATAAAGCTGTTGTAAATTCATTCTGCTGCTTGTTCTTTGGGCAGTGCCATTTGTCTCCCAAGGGAAAGACAGTGAATGGTTACAAAACGTTGCTGGTTCCCTTACAAATTAAAGCCCCTTGGTTTGCTGAGAAAGCTGATGCCTAGGGATATCAGTCAAAGGAATGTTGTCCAAGGGTCCAGAGCTTGGAGAACAGAAAATTTCTAAAGGAAAATATTTTTTAATATATATTCATATTTGCTATTATTTCTAAGGTTTGTTAGACAGACAACCCAAGGCTGCCTTTATGGTTAGGTGAGGATGACAGTTACCTGCCGTAGTAAAAAGCAAGAAGCAACATAAAAACCTATAAAAAAAGTGAAGCAACAGTTATCATCTATTATCCCTCTTTATCTGATTAAACTCGGGAATTAACAAGAATGTCAGATCTAATTCAATTATAATTTTGCTGGAGAAGTGAGACATTTATGGGATAGGACATTGATAGGATAGGCCGAAGGTTCTTCTCCCATCTCCAGGAAATAGTCAAAGGCTGATTCTGACACAGATAGAGACAGTCTAGAAGAACTAGAAAGGACTATCTTGTACAAGAAGCTCAAATAGGAAATGAGTGGAACAGGGATGTCGTTTTACAGCACTGGTCTAAACTATTGGATAATTTACAGCAGAAGGAAAATGTCTGAGGGAAGAAGAATGATTCCTCTTCTGGGGAGGATGATTTCCATTGATAGGTTTGCAAAGCCCAGAGGTGCTCAGAGAAACCAAGGCCTACTCTAAGGCACTGAGGGCTAGAAAGAGGACCATGAAATCTATCTTAACTTGTGCCTTTCTAATGGCATAACTCCATTTAATTAAGCATCACAAAACCATGTTTGGGTGGTAGAACTTATGGTATCTGAGCTCTTCCTGTGCTCATTGTGTGATCTGAATTAGTTCTTCTCTCTCCAGCTTAACTGACTAGTCAGAGAAAGAAAATAAAACAAACAAAAAAAACCCCTTTAGATAGTTTTTACTTCTGCAAAACTGTATTTCAGATTAAAAAAAAAAGATATAGCTTGAAGGAAAAAAAAAAGAGAAAAGAAAAAGAAAAATAGATAACTAAACATGGTCAGATTATGTCAATGTCTGAGGACGAGAAGCCCTTCTTATTAATGGATGTAATTTTTAATTTTTCAGTTATTATTATACAAAGTCTTCAAAAACATCCTCATGATGATCCCTAAGAACACTATGATTCTGAGTCTGAGCATGTTATTTTATGGAATTCAAGGAAATTTGTGAAAAACAGACCCAAGTTCTGACTAACCGTGAACATCAGTTTGTATTTAAGCAGATTGCCATGACTCAGACAAATGGGGTCTCACCTGGTGTCAGATCATTTACGCAGGAGAAGCCAGCCCATAGAGCTACTCCTTAACATTTGTAATTGGTGTGGGTCAAGCAGACATAGTCTATTGCAAAAATAGACCCACCTTGATTATCTCAAAGATAAATGGTGATCTCTGCATGGCTCTGCATATCCCTTGTTTCTCTGTCTTATTTTTACTCAGCAGATGAACATCTTAAATTCCTAAAAGACATGAAATGATACACCGCGTAATTGCAGCAAGGGTTCAGAGCAGGAGGGATGGAGTTAAAATAGAGGGGAAAAATGTGGTGAAACATGTTTAGCTCTTTACAGTGTGGACTGTGAGCTTACTCTGTGCTTGTGGTGTCATTTATTTTATTTTTTTTCATTAGATGTCAAGCTTAGCGATGCATCAGGCAGTGCTTATTCAGCCACTGCTTGTTGCCAGCGGGGCAATAATTTAAGAGCAATACTCTCAATCTCTGCATGATCTAGATGCTGCTGTAAATGGCACTGGGAAATCAGGAAACCAGAAAATATAAATTTCAAGTGGCCAAATTATATCTGTTTCCTTTCAAAGAGGATGGGAGGGAAAGAAATATTCCCATTAGGCATTATGGAAAAAGTAAACATTTTTGCTTAAAGTGCAAGCTTAGCACAGGTATAAACATGGTAATGAGTGTGTTATCAAGGTTGCATATCACTAGCAATACGTTTCCTCATCTCTCTTGCCTGATGAGAAAGCCGATAGCTTTGTGGACAGCATGCTGTCCCTGAGATTTTTTTTTTTGAGTCCAAGGCTGATTGGGAGCAGGGTAAGAGTAAGCTGAAGGCAAGTGACCTGCTTGCATTTGTCAGGATCTGCCTCATTTGAGCTAGATCTTCTTTGGTAGCCTGAGGAACTCAGACAGGAGAAAAGCTCTCAGCGACAAATCTCTCTTTTGCTGTAGGATGTCCTCCTCTGACTGTGGTGTATGCAATGTGAGGACTTGGATACCCAAGGTCACCCTCTCCTGAAAGCAGCCACTTCCCTTCCCCTCTCCCTCATCATCTCTTGCTGTTATTTAGTGGTGATGTAATGCGGAAGAGGGTTTACATACTACTTAAAAACAGCAGTCAACTGGAAATATAACGTGGGAAAAATGCAGTTTTAGCACCATCACTTAAGTTCTTTGAGGACAATAAGCAAGGTAGTAAAATTAATAAGTTCCCCACAATGTTTAGCTGTGGATGTCACAGTTCAACTTGAAGTGGGAGGAGAAGAAAGTGGGAGGTTGAAAAGCATGTTAAAATGAAAGTTACAGTGTCTTATCTGCCAGCTTTTCCCTTTCCCATCAGAAGCAATGAGCATGTTCTCTTAGTTGCCTTTTCTGGGCAATTTTCATGCAATAGGAGAAGGAGCAAATGGTTTGAGCCTTGGTGAAGAAACAAGCAGCAGCACATTTGCATTCAAGAAGATAGAAGTGGTGTTGAACACTGAAGAAAGCAGGGACATGACCACTGTGTGGATCTTGGATAGGATTTTTCTCCTGTGGTCTTGTTTCTTCTACCACATTGTCCAGAGTTTGAAGTAAACTTCCTCTATTTGAGAGCAAGGAAGTCAGATTGTTGCTCAGATAATACTAATTAGTACTTTACTACTGATGGATGTGACTAACAGGTTGTATATTCTAACAGAAAATAAGGAGTCCTTGTTATGGAGTTTACCATCACAATAAACCCAGATATGCAACCAAGACTGTTTGGCCTTGCCTATCCTTTGATATCTCCAATGACACCTCTATCTGAAATAGTTCCAGTAACTTCTTTGCCTTCAAAGCAAGAAATAGACATTTTGGATGAGATTCATTTACCTAAACAAAGGCTTCTAGTGGCACAGGGGATGCTGTGGAGTATCATTCCAGGAATACAGCTGCCTTCACAGAAGGACTTCTGTCTTCCCTAAGTTGTGCTACATGCTTCATTCCTGTGTAGATGTCTATAACATCTTGTGTATATGAGGTCTCATATGGCATTAGACTCTTAAATTTATATGAGTCCTGTCATCTCATGTGTGTTTGATGAAATTTAGATGGTTACTTGAGATTGATTGGTTGACGTGTTGCTTATATTGACCAAATGTCTAGTGATGATAAAGAGGGCTTAGCAATTGAAAAAAAAACCCAAATGACATGATTTTAGCTTGAACTTAATATTAGATTAATTGATTAATAGTAAAGTTGAAATTTAGGTCTTGGAAACTCATTAGTCTTGAATGATTTCATAGACCATGAGTTACATTGCTCCAGTTTTTGGTGGCCATGGGATTTACATGTGAAAAAGAGATCCACACATAATTCTGCATTTGAGGACAGAACTAAGCAGAGACAAGCATGCATCTCTCAGCACATGTACAGAAATAAAAATGGAACAAGAAAAGGTCTGATTTGTTGTTACTCCCATCTGGAGGGTAAACCTGACATTTCTATCTGCCAATAGCAATTTATTCTGATGCAGACCCATAGGGAAGCTTTCTTCATGCTAAATCAACCAGCAAAATAAATGAACCTTGTGCTTCAACAAAATGAGAAATTTAGTCACAATCTACATGGCTGGGTGCATAAATAATTTAAATATATGCTGCTGCAATTCAGTATGTTACCCGAAATCTCCTAAACAACCTTCTACAGAAAAAAATGTCCAGAAAGTTGTTTTAAAAAGTACTGTTAATGAACCAAGGTCAGAAGTTATTGGTATTGGTCAGAAGTTATAAGATACCAAAAGATGTTTTTAAGAACTCTATATTTATACATTTTACTTGCACATGATTTTCTTCACTTAGTACTAATGTATTAAGGTTAGTTATGTTCTTAACAACAGTTCTTTCCATTTATGAGTATATTTTATATGAAAATACACAAGATTTACACATTCGGTGGTCATCAAAAGATTCTTATATCAAGATTTTGTGTTTAATATTGAAGTATAGAAGAAGAAAAAAAACACTTTTTTTTTTTTTTTTTAATGAAAGCCTCCTGGATATACTGTGAGGCCTGTAGCTATAGATTCATATCTCAAGAAATACTATAATGATTGCCTCTTTTCTCTTCCTAATTTGAAATGAAATGACTTTGTACAAAGTTTCCCTTTTCACCTTCGTATCTTGACTGGTATTTCCTCACAGAACACACACTTTTTTGTTCTCTAGAGCTTGTTGCTTATGTTTTTTTTGTTTGCTGATTAGACAGGAACCAGAGTCGATGTGTTTCACAAGGTCAAAGACAGCTTTGGGGGCTGGTGATCCAGTCACATACTGAATGTCCAGATTCTCCTTGTCAGCACCTCTGTAGTCATCACCTTAGGCTCTTGCAGAGTGGCTTCACGTACATCAGGCATCTCTACATCCATTCTTGACGGTTTGCCCACAAAATATTCTGGAAGAAGAGGTCTTTGCATGGTAGAAGCCAGTTAATTCTACACTTTTCAAATAGAAGAATTGATAATATAATTAACAGATATTTTAGGAGAAGGCAGATGATGTGCACCTACTTAGGATTTCTATAAACAATTCTAAAACTGAACTACTTTGAATCCTTTCAGCAGGTACTCAGCAAAGTGTGGCTTTTTTCAAAATATTGGCAGAACTTACTTGATCATCTTCACTAGATGGATCAAATTCTCAAACATTTCAAGTCTGAAGGAAAGGTTTCCATAATGGTTGTCTTGTTTTTTTTCTAGTATCCAAAGTCCTAAATCAGATAACCAGGACCCTGTGTTGAATGAATCTATTAGATCCATATCAGATCCATATTCTTGGCTGACTTTATGAATATTTAAATGTCTTGTTAAGATTAAATGAAGAAAGTAGGTCTATTTAACTGAGTCAAAGTTCAGATATGAGGAAATGGGAAAAGAAATAACTTTGGTTACAAAGACATTCTGAAGCCAGATCTTTGTTGACAATGTGAGGACTCCGTCATTTATCTTCATTGCTGAAGTGCTTCATACCTATGTGCTGGCACTTCACCAGCTTTTTACACAACCTTTGTGTTTTCAAGTATTGTTTTTCTTCTAACAAGAGATATGTTCCAGATGAAAAATGTGGTCCACTTGGAACCTGTCTCAAAATACTCCCTAGAAATTTCTCCCTAACAGGAGCAATTATAATCTTGCGCTTTGACTTAATAAGACCTGAAAAGCTTTTTCGCTGTGAACAGACTGTAGCATTTCAGATAAGATCTTCAGATAATCTAAAGAATGTCACCTTTTTTGAAGGTTTGAGTAGCTTCCAGAACTGGAATATCACTTTGGACAACTCTGAAAAACATGTTCCATGAGTTTATATCTTGCAGTGTAATTAGACTGACTTTTGAATAATAAGACTTTTGTGAATTATGTGTATATTTTGTCAACATTAGGAAGGATGTCCCTTATTTTTTTTCTCTTTCCTGCTTAGTTTCACAGATAAGATCCTAATCTGCAATAAAAATGATGCATACTATAAATTACTTACAAATTTAATCATCATGTATGTGAAAATAATGAGCGGAGGTAGTGATGTAGTAGGTACTCACAGTGGAAAAGAACCTGAACTTGGATCTTGAAGACACTTTGTTGCTTTAACTGTAGCTGCTTGCTCTGTCAGGTATGTTAGTGGAAGGGAGGCAGTGCTCTTCCTTCCTTCCTTCCCTCCTTCCTTCCTTCCCTCCTTCCTTCCTTCCCTCCTTCCTTCCTTCCCTCCTTCCTTCCTTCCTTCCTTCCTTCCTTCCT
>JAVCKT010089762.1:0-14428 GCA_032273925.1 Rhynchotus rufescens
GTCCCTGCTCCAAGCTCAAACCAGGCATGACAAGCGTAAGGTTCTCATCCTTGTTCTCTTCCCACTCCACCAGCTGGGGCGGATCTTCCCCATAATGTGTCTCAGGAACCAGCCAAAGCACAGCCATAGGACACAGGTGAAAGTACAGGTAACTTTCTGTAATGATTTTTATTTATTTCAGTGAAAGTCCTCCTATCTCCTAAAGCTGCAAAGACATTCCTGATCAGGCTGTTACGTTCTGGCAGTTGGTGGTTTAGAATTTGCCATTTTGGAACTGTTCAGATTTTCTTAAGTTTAAAAGAGAGACATTATCTATGGAAAAAATCATACAGTCCTGTTAAATCTGCACACCTCTGTTTTGTGTGATTTGCTATTGGATTATAGAAATGGGCCTTAGCATTGCACTGGGGGGCTTCATATGCAGGAAGTGGTTTATTAACTTGCACCTCACACTGTGACAGGTACACTAAGTGATGTAAAGCACAAAAATATGTGAATTATTTTTGGTAAAGAGCTCACCATTAGACAAATGGCAATATAAACAGATTTTTTTTTTGTTATAACCTCACAATACTGATAATTCGCAGGACAAAAGCAGAGGATGATGAACTTCATTCTTGACTTACTCCCCAAACAACCATTAGCACAGAAGCCATCTTAGCTGTCATGCATGAATGTCATTAAATATGGTTGAGTGGAAGAATCACAGAAGAGGTAGCTATATTTGAAATTTTAAAGAAATGGAAATGGTGATAATAGCACCACTTTCTCCTGAGGAGAGATCATTTTCCATCTTTGTACCATAGGAGGTGACTGAAATGGAGCACTGAGTCAAAACAGCAACAAATTGAGCAGTTTAGATCTCTACCAACCTTATGTAAAAAGTCATATTTTCTTAGGATGATCACTAGGGAAATATTATGTGTGTAATAGCAAAGGTTGTAAGGGGTTTGGAGTGTGGGTTGGTTAACACTGTTTAACATATGAAAGAGCTTGGCAATATTTTGAATATTCTAGATTTAATCCAAGGTTCTAAATCAATATATACCAAATTTTATGTTCAAATATAAACTACTTATTCATTTAACTCCCATCTTATGAAAATACTTGATCAAAGTTATTGCTATCTTTTCCTTAACCAGGATTGGGATGTAAGAGGAAACGCATAGAGTCATTTATTGTAGGAGTTCTCATATTTCTTCCATTGATTGTATATTTAGATACTAGCCAATAAGCACAATAAAAAGCTTATTTATATACATTTTAATAGAATGCCCATACATTTATCATAGCATAGTTGTGTTTGTTGTTGTAAACCTATGAATAGCTTATTCAACGGCAGAAACAGATGCCTTCGGGGATCTGGATCTCTGACTACTACTGTCCCCTTTTCCCTTTTTATTTTTTGTCAGTCTGGGTGCTACCCAGGGAGTGCAGGGCTGGTGCAGAGCGCTGCTGATGGGGAGTGTGAGGGCCAGTCTGCACCTGAGGGCTGTGGCCTCGTGCAGGGCTGCTATGTGCCCGGCCTGGCCTGGCACTGCCTGGCCTCGTGCCATTTTGCATCACCTCACACCTCCTTGTCTTACCTCGCCGCACGCCGCCTCACCTCACCTCGCCGCATACCGCCCTGCATCGCCTCATGCCGCCCTGCCGCACGCCGCCTCACCTCGTCTTGCAGGTTCTGCCGCACCTCACGTGGCCTCGCCTCACTTCGTGCCACCCCACGCCACTGCCTTGCCTGGCCTCACGTCACTTCATGGCGCTTCCCTTTGCCTCACATCACCTCATCTCATATTGCTTCATGCCGTCCTACTTCACCTCACACAATCTCATGTCTCCTCATGCCATCTCACATAAGATTGCCTCATGTAGCTTCACTTTGCCTCATGTGACCTCATCTCATACGTCCTCACGCCGCCTCACGTTGCCTCATGTTGCCTCACACCGCCTCGTGCTGCCTCACATTGCCTCATATTGCCTCGTGCTGCCTCATGATGCCTCATGTCGCCTCATGTTGCATCATGTCGCCTCATGCCGCATCATGTCGCCTCATGCCGCCCCGTGCTGCCTCACGTTGCCTCATGACAGCCTCACATCATCTCACCTCACCTCAGCACATCTCGTGTCACCTCACACCACCTCACCTCACATCACCTCGCCTGTGCAAGGGAGGTTATTCCCTATGTTACCCTGTCACCTCCCTTCAAAACAACACAAGGTCTAGGTGCCTATTCCTGCTCTCGGAAGGCTTTTCACACCTCCTGACAAGTTGCTGCCAGGAAACTTTGCTGACCTCGAGGTTCCCCTGGCTTTCCTCAGTGCCCGCCTTGCTGCCGCAACTAGCCACGCTGCCGCTTCAGAGCTGAGCCCCATGGTGCCAGGGGACTCAAAGTCACCCGAGCCCCTGGAAGAGATCTTCATGGCAGTGAAAAAGGCAGTCCTGAAGCTCAAAAAGTAGAGTTATTATACAAGTGGAATTTGTATAATCCTGACTCATCTCTTATAACCTTTGGAGGTGATGAATCATACATCCTTTCTCCAGCAGGAGACACTAAGAACCAGCAGAGAAGTTTGAGCTTGCTGGAAAGATCTGCGGGCTGTGCCACTGAACAGCAAGGTGCCTTTGTGTTTGCTTTTGCTTCAGTGCAGGAACAACACAACAGACGGCCCCAAATCAGCAACCACAGAAGCTGCTAAAGGTGTCTTCTTCTTGAGGACAGTATTTTCTGAGGTAAACACAATAGACAAATAGCAGGGAAAATCACTCTTGTGGGAAACAATCCTGTAGCTAATCCAGACTTTTCTAAAGGTTTCCTAATTTGCTGCCAGGGGCTCTCCTTTCACACCTAATTTGTCTGATGACTTGTTCATAGCCCAGCACTGGATGTTGTGGGGTTTATTTTATCCTTATTTTTTTTATTATGTGCTTATTCCATTTTATGGAGCACATGCTGCAAAGGCAGAAGGAGAAGCTACCTTCTGCCTATGTGAACTTCCTAGTCTGCCGAACGGGCAAGTACTGCTGTCAGTGACACCAGACACTTGCCTGGTACCAAGCGTGACCCACTGCTGCTCACCTTCCAGCTGTCCCATTCTCAGGCTGTTTCGGTGCCATCCTGCCCGTCTGGTCCTCAGTGCACTAACCGCGCAGAAAGGGGTGCACAGGCATGCCATGTACTCACCACTACATTTTACAGGCTCATGGGCCTCGTGAGCTTTGTGCTGCTCCAAAATGCAATAAATAAACAAACATTCTTCTAACATCTGTCACAGATCTTCCCCAAAGACAGATGTGCCAGTACCAGTATGCCTGCTTTCAATCCTGAGTGAGTTCTTTAGCATAATGTCTTCTGCATAATGTCTTCTCACACTTGCGAGTTTCTAACTTTGGATTAAAGATGTACCCAGAGTGCAGAATTCTCTGTATCACGTCCCTGTGCCTGTGGTGGTCCCATGGCTGAGATCAGCAGATGCTTGCTGCAGAACTGCAGGCCCGGGGACCAGCGGGGATCTTTGGTGACAAGGTTTTGGACACGTGCAGCTAGGCCAGGCAGCCAGTGCCTAAATGGACTGCTGTCTGCAGCTGAGTTGGAAATAGCAAGTGTATCCACTCCGTCTTGTCAAGAGCACTGGCGGCATACACAGGGGCTGAGTCCTCACCTCCTCTGCATTCAAAAGGCATAGAAATTCCTTCTCTTCCAAAAGGGAGAGAGAAAGAAACAGATGTCTGTGATCTGTCTGTGATAAAAACAGTTCTCCAGAAAGCTGAAGGACTGGGGTTTATTTGGTTTCATTTCTAGGCTTAATTTTAGTTTTCTCTTTGGCTATTCTGTTCAGCATTTGCTTTTCCTGCTCCACCTCATGAAAGTGTTCATCTCCACATTGCAAGAAGCAGCCTCCCTTCAGGAGGCAGCCACAGACTAGCTGGGTTCTTCTGCACCCCACCAGTCTCAGTTTGGCAAAATGAGCTTTAAGGCAACTCTGGAGTGGGATTAACCATTTTGATTTTGCACTTACTGCACTGCAGGGGACTCGCTGGAGCTGCTGCCTTCAGGGAGGGCCAGAATCTTGTGCCAGTGTTGAGGTTCCATGGAAGGCTGTTCAGGAACAGGGAGGGTTCAGCCCTACTTGCCCAGCCCACTTCCAACCTGGTATCCTGTAGTTCCAATTCAGCACAGGATTTTGCACCTGCCTTTCGTGAGAAAGAGACAAACTCCCTTTTTCCTGCCTGACTGCTCATTAATTGCTGTTTCTAGACTTTTTTTCCCTTCCAACTGCAGACTTGGTAACCGCAGATGTCCTCCCACACTATGGGAAAATTCAGAATATTGCCATGCTGTTCCTTGCATAAATTCATAGCTTCAAAACCACTTCCTAGCTCTTCAGATTGCTGTATCTCTTAACTGCTGCACACGTCCCCATGCACCATGGCCTGCCCTGGGCTCAGTGTCCAGAAGTGCTTAGCAGTCACACATCCTGGGGACTTTGTGCATCTGAGCTGTGCTGGTTCCACTACTCTTTTCCACCCAGGAGGTCACTGCACCTTCTCAGCTGCAAGTGGGGCAGCTGTTGCAAATAAAGGCCAATCTGTCCTGGGGGGAGACCAGCAGCTACAGCCGCATCTGTAGCTAGTGATATAGCTCACTGCTATCCACAAATCAGGGCTGCAGAGGGGTTAGCGCAGCTGAACTTGTTGTGACCTCCCCAGACCTGTAGTAAAGGGCCCAGGCCACATTCCTCCAAACTGGCCTCTGGCACAGCTGACGCCTATCTGGGCAGAGGGAGGTGTGTGTGCCCCAATGCACTATATGTCACCTGCTCGTGACAGGGCAGCAGTAAGGAGGATATTGATGATGTCTGTCTTTGCTCAGGCAGGTGAGTCATAGCTCAGAAGCAGTGATAGAGACCAAATCTTGAAGGATGCTTGGGAGCAGAAGGGCAGTGTATATGTAAGTAAGTAAGCATGTCTGTAGACAGTTTATTTTTATACACATGCTTCATCAGTTGAAGTGATCTAATAGTAGTTAGAAGGATATGTACTCAGCTACATAAAGATTTTTCTAGATTGAGAACCTTGTATCAGGTGTTTTTAAGAAAAAATAAATGTGTATGTTATAAATTTTGTCCTTGTCTGGATCACAGGATTCTAGCCTGATAAGAGACCTTCAGAAGAGGCTGCACCTACAGTTCCTGTAGGGAGTGCTTGTTGAGGCAGTGCCGTGCAGAGGATGGTCTGATGGTGAGTGAACCAGAAACATGACACCTAACGGATACTAGAGTAAAAAATCATCCCATAACCTTGCACAAGGCTTTCCTCCAGCCTTTTCCTCAGAGTGCTGTGTAAATGCAGGTGAACATGCAGCACTCAAATAGCTGTTGATAGCACCATCTGCAAAAGGCTAATGGCTCATTCATTAAGCAGTGGGAGCCACAGCCTAATCAGATATTGTATGATGAATAATTCAGAAATAATCCTTGTATTTTTGAATAAATATCAAGAGAAGGGAGAAAAAAAATCCATACATATGGCATATTAAGAGAACAAAGCAGGCATTTTTCAATGTCTTAGGCTGATGAGCTTCGTTATACTGGCTGTTAATCATGCAGGTGGCTAATGCCTGCAGAGAAAGCTGAGGAGAGGTTTCTGGCCCAGTATTTGGAAGGTGTTAGTTAGCAGAAAAGACTATACTGCTTATGAGTAGGTCTGTTAGCTCTGCATTTTGTAATCTGTACATAGTCCTGCTGTGCAGTTTGCTGGTGACATAGGTAGAAGTTTGAGCTTGTGAGCTGAAGGCCAAGAAAACCTAGGTCCCGGTCTGGCCTTCTACAGCGCTCTGCTGTGTTGCTGGGCAAGTGACGCTGATCAGTGTGTGCTGTCCTTCCACACATGCACATCTGTGCCCCATCACTGCAGTTAAGCAGTATTTAATTGTTGTGCTGAAGTGTATGGTGTGGCATTGCAGGTACAGCTGAAGTGAGGGCTGGATTGAGGCCTGTATGAGCCCCAGAAAACGTCCTTGCTGCTCAGTTGTTCATCATCTGTGTGCTTTAGAGCTTGATGTGGCCTTGCTCTGCCTCAGGGAGCACGCAGATCCTCTGCTTAGGCCTTTGGAAGAGCTGCAAGGTGCTTGCCGCTAACTGCCATGGGTGCCCCGCAGAGTGCAGTGCTGCAGCAAGCTCAGCACCTTGTGCTGCCTGTGTGCACCTCTGCAGCGGGCATGCAGGGTGCCTCACATGTGCAGTGCTCTGTGGAGCCTTCCAGCTGTGACTAGGCCAGGAAAGCCTTGCCAGAGCAAGGCAGCTTCAGTTTCAGCCTGGGAAAATTTGCCAAAAAGTCTGCAATGGAGATCTGCTAAAATAGCTCAGCTGGTCTGTCAGTCACCAGGGTAAATGCAGCCTCACTTCTATAAATAGTATCATGAAAAGCAAATGAAGGATGTTCTCATAAAATCATAGCAAGCGGATATTGCTGTTAGAACAACTTTGAGGCCTTCTCACATCTGCGCTGGGTGATTCCCTAGCCAGAAGGGAGACGTTCGTGGAAAGGCTGTGCCAGGGAGACACCATTAGTGCAGGCGTGAGCTATGCTGTCGCAGCCTAGTGGCAAGAGTCCATTTCCATTTCCGGGAATGCATAGGGAAAGCGGATTGCACACCAGGAGAGCAGCAGTCCCATGCACACTCTAGCAGGGCAGCCAGCTGCAGCTCTGCTGACTCCCTCTGCCTGAGGATTCTCCTGCTGTGTGCCCGCCAGGCCTGATTCCATCCAGGCTGTTTCCCCTCTCTACCTCGGCTCCAGCCTCTCGGGAAGCCTTGGGTATGAGGGCTCTCACTGTTTCCAGCCTGTCCCCTGAGGAACATGGTTTAACTGCATTTTTATGTGGGCAAAAGGTAGGCTGGCTCTCACAGCTGGCAGTTCATGGATCTGTGACCGCAGATAATTTCATAGATGTGGTAACCTCTTTAGCATGGTATTAAGCTCATATTTCTCAGTGTATTTCCCTATATCTGTTACTTATGGAACATTTTTAAGACTATACTCTTTACTCAATAAGAATGTTTTCTGTAAATAATGGATAGATTTTACAGCCTTGTAAATGTATATTTTGTCTCCTGTCAGGTCCATCTCCTATAGCATCCTTGCCCCATGGTGTCTATTCCCTGTTGCATCCATCCTCTTTGACATCTGTCCACCTTAGCATCTGTCCTCCGTGGTGTCCATCCTACACGGCATCTGTCCCCTGTGGCATCCATGTTCCGTGCGGTCCATCCCTAGTCCTCTGTGATGTCCATTCCCTGTTGTGTCCATCCCCCACAGCATCCATCCCCTCTGGTGTCTATCTTCCATGCCCTTGGCTTCCCTAGGACTTCATTTAATACCTGGGCAAAAAATTAGTTTTCTCATTCCAACTTCCCTGGCAGACGGTATCCATGGCTGCTTTTAGGTGCTGGCTCTTTCCATTTCCTCCTCCTCCTGTGCTGCACAACACAAGCCCAGCCTAAGACCTGTCCTTTCTTGGGGGAGTTTCAGTTCACAGTGTAGGGACTTGTCAGCTGTGCTGCATTGGGCATCTGCCGTCAAGGACATGGTCGCAAAGACTGTTAGTATTTTCATATTTTTATTGTCAGTGATTCAGTGTCATATTTTCATACATAACAGTGATTTATAATCTCTAAAAGAAAAATGGCTCTACTTTTCATGCTGTAATGTACATATTGCCACAAAATTATCAGGCAGTTGGACAATTTTCAGGTTAAATATCATTTTGCTTCCTAAATTAAGTCACCATTCATACATTTACATAAGTAGGGTATTTCTTAATCTCTAATGAGTGGAATAAAAGCTATTCAACTGCCCACTGATCTAAAACTAAACTGAAATGTATCTATCAGACAGGAAGACCTTTCTAATAAGTCCATAGCTTGTACTTCAGGGCCTCAGAGATAGAATGCATTTGTGCACATCCTGAACCTATTTTCTATCACCATAATTTTGTGATTACTGACAACAATTCCATGCTTCTTTTTTGAGAAAGAATTCAAATGAACCCTGAAGTCCATTGGTTCTCTTGAACAGTCTTTATAAGGATTACCTTATACTTTACTTCAAAAGTCCTGTAGAACTAACATATATCTAATTTTTTTTTTACCCCCCCCCCCCAAAAAAAAAAAAAACCAAACTACTCCATCTTCTGTTTATTTATTTATTGGAAGACTAGTCTCACTGCATTTTATGTTTGTTCTGTTTAAACAGACTTGGCTGAGGTACTTTTCCTATGTTTAGTTCTGCTAAAGGTTAGCAACTACATACGCTATTTTAACAGATGCAAAGGGCATAATGTACTGAAGCCATGGAAAACAGTTTGTTTCACCATTAGTTTCCCTAAAGGCCAACTCCACAGAGGCTCTCGCTCTTCCCCAACTTGTCTCTAATTCAGCACAGCACACTCACCGGAGTGCAGACCTTTCCTAGGTTGAAATAAGATGTACAGCTTGGAGGTCCGTTAATTAAGAATAAAAAAAGCTTTAATATTGGAAATGGCTAGGGTCAGCATTAAACAATAACAGGGAGTGGGACCTTGTTTATATCTAAGTCAGATAAAAGTGGTCTAAGCCACTTTTGTGTTCTAGCATCTTAGTCAAGGTTCAGCATGTGACTTATTTTAGCTGCCTAAATCTGCACAGCATCCTTGAAAACATCGCTAGGTTTCCTCCTGAAAAACGACAGGTAGATCTGGGGCGGGAGCCCTCTGTTCTCTGTAGTGCATTTGACTTATGTGACTTATATTGGATTTAACTTGCAGCGGAAGAGAGGCCTAAGGAAAAGCCTCTCCATCCCAACAAATTCCTGAGGCATGGATGTCTGAAGACAGGCTGCAAGTGGACTGGAAGAGCACATAGCTCGTGCCTGTGCACTTCAGGAGGGGGGTTAGCCCACAGCTGATAAGGTTCTCCCAGTCCCTTTGGAGGGCTTCATCCCACACAGAGCAGTACACTGTTCCTTGGACCATGGATAGTCCAGCCCTCGCAGCGTCCAGACTCCGGAAGGTTGCTGATGTGAGGCAGTGGCATGGACACGAAGCCCCTCACACGCACTGAGAGGTGGTGGGGCCATGGCTTCTTGCCCTGCTTGCTCCATCTGACACAGCGACACGAGCAGAGTGCATCAGCCAGAGCACACGTCTAGTCTAGCACATTCTAAGAGACAGAAAATGGAAGTTTGGGTATTGCCTGAGAGCAAAGGGAGCAATTCCTTGCTCCTGGGAATGCTCCTAACTGTGGAGTATTTGGGAGCACAGCTTCTAAGCGTGCTTTGCTTGTGTGCAGCTCCTGCCATGCCACAAGGAAGCCAGCGGGAGCAGAGGTCCTTCAGCTCACACAGAGACCAGGGCTGCCTCCGAGCAGTGCCGAAGCTCAGGCACGAGCAGGAATTCATACCACTCCCTAGCGTTAGCTGGTGACTGGCTAGGAGTTCAGACAATTACAGGCTGGTTTCAGGCCTCCAGTGTGAGAACTAGGTGGTGTTTAACTCCTGCATCCTCCTGCTGGTCTGGTCTTGGCTGCAAAGCAGAGCGCTGGACTCTGCTGGGGGCTAGGTGCCAAAATGCTACAGCACTTTGACTGCAGGACAAATTTTTAGGTTTTAGGATGCTCTTTTGCTAGAAGTGATCTTAAAAGAATAAATTTACAATCTAAATTTTGTTGATGTAGATGCAAGTTTTGAATCATTTCCTCCCTGCCAAAGTTCTTCTGTGTTATCTCAGCCAGGACCACTTTCTTTTAATAAGTCTAGAAGCAGTCTACACTTAATAAAAGTCTATTATGCTTTTCTAGAAGCTATTTCAGACCTTTTAGCTTGAAATTTAACAGGACATTTATTTTCATAAGCAAGAAGATAAACTAGTTTTGCCAAGAAAATGCCTAGAAAACAGAAAAAGGGAACATTTTTCTAAAATACTGACTTTTAATGTGCAATGTTTAAAAAAAAAAAAAAAAAAGTGTCCTTGCATGGTGATCCAAGGAAAAAAAATTAAGTACTACACAAAA
Source organism: Rhynchotus rufescens (assembly GCA_032273925.1). NCBI lineage: Eukaryota > Metazoa > Chordata > Aves > Tinamiformes > Tinamidae > Rhynchotus > Rhynchotus rufescens. The sequence goes on from JAVCKT010089762.1 coordinate 10,047, forward strand.
AGAACTACAGGCTTCCATTGTGTTCTTGTGGATAACATGATACAAGAACTTTTCAGGTGAAAACCTAAAAAGGCAACTGAGTTTGACAGATACTATGAAATATTTGCCAGAAGTTTTAGAGTTATGGGTGAAAAAAGAAATTTGGGATTGCAAATATGGAATATATGTATTACTGTTCTTGCTTAAACTAAGGATGTTTCACTAGCTAGGAGGGAAATGTTATTTTATTGAGTAAAAGAACAAGCAAAAATGGGAGAAAACTAAAAGGATATCAGTTACTCTGAAGGAAAAAATTAAACGTAAATTGGCTTCACTTAAGTGAAATATTAAATGTAAATTGGTTTCATTTTTAATCATGTAAATCCACCTGCAAAATCATATTTCGCTCCAGTGTATTTTTGATTTGTAAAAGCTACATTGATACAACTAAAACAGATTTCAATACTGAAAGTAGAAAGAATACAGCAGGTTTCAGAGGTCTATATTTTGGAAGTCTTAAAAATCCTTAAAAAAATAATTAAAAAGTTACTATTGGGCACAAATACAGCATTTACTGCAACATCAAAGGGAGAATGTCATGATTTGGAGCACTCCTTTCTGCTGACTGCTGAAGAGTGCCCTCTATTTGTCTTTTTTTTTTTCTCGAAAAAGGTAACGTGTGGTTAAAATTGATGGTTCCTTGGTGAATGAAAGACACAGTACGTGACCTAACAGCAAAGCTTAGTGCCTCCGCAGTGCAGGTGACACAACGTTCCCCAGGCTGAGTGCAGTTCCAGAGGGTAACTGGAATAGGTTGGTGCTTCCACTTGTGACTGCAGAGGCCCCTCCACTGCAGACTCTCCACAGCAAAGACAAGTGTTGGAGCTAGAGCCTATGCCCTCAAAGAGGGGACTATAGTGCATAGTATCTGTAACAAATTGAAAGGGCTTCTGCTTCAAACACTCTCTGGCAGATGAAGAAGGGCAGATCATATTCTAAGGTGGGTGGTCAATACTGTATGCTGCCACCCAGGGTTGCCAGCAGCAGAGCCAAAGGCTAGCAGAAGGTGCTCCGGCAGCCCATGGTCTTCCTCACAGCACTCTTGGGGTGTCCTTCCTCATCACACACTTGGGGTAGGAGTCCTTGGGGAGGACTGTGCTCATCAGAGAGCATGGTATCGCATTTCAAGTTGGCTGCAAGGTGGCAAGGGTTAGAGAGAGAAAACCCTTTGAGATGATAACGGCAAGGGTGGAAGCTGGGCAGCTGTGGACACCAAAACTCTCCTGGGTGACTATGCAAGTTATGTCCCTGTGCTGACTGAGGGCAGAGATAGGCTGAGCCAACGGTGCCAGCCCTTACCCCTGTGGAAAAGCTGCAGTAACTCAGACTACCTGCTGCCTCCCAAGCCACTGACTTTACCTGTAGCATCATGAGGCTCCTGACAGGACTTAGGGACTGAACCTCAGACCTGTGATACAAGATCAATGCACTAAAAACCCACGGAACCCTTTTGGAGCAAAAGGGATGCTTTCTTAGCTCTTGTTTTTTAGGGACACTTGCATTGCAACTGCCTGTTATTCTCTGTTGGAATGAAAAAGGAATTGAGGGAAAGGCTGTCAGCCTGGCACCACTTGTAAATGATAGTATAAAATCTCTCATTATTTTTCAGTTAAATATTTGCAATGGCAGACTTCCTTCCATGGAGATGTCAAAGACACCTGGCTGGAAGGAAAAGAGTAAATCAGTCTGAAAGACAGCAGGCACAGAGACTTTTATGCCATGTATAAACTGTGAAATCAATTAACATTATATTTTAGATACTAATACTTTGAGCAGCTGCCATTTTCCTTACAACACTATGCAAGCAGACCACAGAAATCTAGGATAAAGAAAGTAGTTTTCACTTTTTTTTTTTTTTTTTTAAATCAAACTACAGTCTATTAGTTAATAGGGAAGACAATATTGTGTTCAAATATTATGGCCTGATTCTACCAGTCTCTTGCAGGATGAGGAAGCTCCTTGGAGGCTTCTGCAAACTAAACGATTGGGCCTTTCTTGGAAATAAACTAGCGCAGAGCACAAATCTGTTTATGCTCGATGTAACTTATGGAGTGGGTTCATCCTATTGACATGCTATGAACTGCTGGGGCTGCGTGTGTGCCCGAGCCGGCGGCGGTGCAGGCGGCTGTGGCGGCGGCGGGGCCGCGTGCGGGCACCGGCCTTGTGCGTGTCCACCCGTGCAGAGCGCACTGCGGGCGGGCGGGCAGTGCCCCCGCAGTGATGCAGCAGGGACGCCCGTGCAGCACCGCTGCTGCTCACCGCCTGCATCGTCACTTTCTGTGGGTCTGCGCAAAAACAAAGGTCCCGCGGGGCTCCTCCGTGTGAGAAGGGTGCTGCCATTCCCCCACGGCGCTCCCACACAGTGACCCATTCACCCGCACGGCTCCCGCTCCCTGCCGAGCGCGGCGCGAAGGGGGAGGCTTCGTGGCAGGGCTGCAGCCGCACGGCAGCCCTGCAGCCGGCCGCTGGCGCTCAGTGCGGCCTGCGCCTCCACAGCAGCCGCGGCGGGGCCTGACCCGCGGCACCGCACGCCCTGCACACGCCTAGCAGCGTTCAGCGCTTTGATTTAAACGTTTGATTTAATAACTCCACCTGTCCTTTCTTCAAAGGCAAAGCCAAACGTTCCGCAGCCGAGCATGAGTGAGTGAAAGAGCCGGGGGCCCCGTCCCTGAGGAGCTCGCCTGTGGCTCTGCTTTGTGAGCGCGTCTCCCGCAGCGAGCACAAGGACGCCCGGCACGGACACGGAAATGGTGCCCCCATTTCGCACGTGGTGAGCCCAGCTCGGGGACAGGGCACGACCCGCTGCTCGGCACCGGGGGAGCCACGGGGCAGGGCCGAGGGGAGCCGGGGGGGGGATCCCGCAGGGAAGGACATGGGGGATTCGGGGGGGGGGGGTTCACCGGCGGGGCAGGGAACGGGCCCTGGCGCCGCGAGCGCTGCAGGGGGCGGGGGGCTGCTGTGTGCGGTGCGGCCGCCAGGCTGCAGCTCTGAGAGACTGCGACCCCCGCGCTCCGCCAGGCCCTCGGCAACCCCCTCCCGCCGCGGCCTGACCCGGCGCGGTGCGGCGCGGCCTGGTGCAGCCCGGCCCAGTGCACCCCAGTGCGGTGCGGCCCAGCACAGCCCGGCCCAGGCGGCTCCCGCGGAGGCCCCCCCGCGGCCCGCCACTCCCTGCGATGCACCCGCCGGCGCGGCCCAGCCCCGCAGGTCGGTTTGCACGGGGGCCCCGCATGCACCTCGCCCAGCCCACGGGCCCCGCTGCCTCCTTCTCGCCATCCCCGCACACCAGCGACGCAGCCGCCCCGACCCTTCCCCGGGAGCAGCCTGCAGGCCGGGGCATGCGGGGGAGGGAGGCTGCGGCTGCGCGTGCCAGGAGGCCGAGCGCTGCAGCCTGGCGCAGGTGGCAGGCGCCGCACCGCGGGCTGCGTGCTGGCACCGCAGGACTGGCACTGTGGGCACCAGCACAGTGCGAACCAGCACAGTGGGAACTGGCATGGTGGGAACTGCCACACAGTAGGTACCAGCATGGTGGGTACCAGCACAGCGGGCGATGGCACGGTGGGTACCGGCACGGTGGGTATTGGCACAATGGGTACCAGCATGATGAGCACCAGCGCAGTGGGTGACAGGAGAGGTGCCATCGTGCCAGGGCGCTGGGTGCGGTGTCACAGGCAGGCTGCCCAGGTGCCAGTGTGCCTCCATGGCCGGTGCCCGTGCGCACCCGTGCACCATGGCGCCCACGCCTGCCTACGTGCTGCTCTTGCCCACGTGGACCAGTGCGTGGCCTGAGACCCGCCTACCCCACGTGCTGCGATGCCCTACGCTCGCCGGGCCCTGTGCCCGCACGGCCCAGTGCCGGCCTGCCCGGAGCATGGGGCCTGGCACGCATGGCAGTGCTGGCCAGGCTGCCCGACAGGGCAAGCAGATGTGTTCCGGTCATGGGCAGCCCTGGGCGTGCAGGCCCTGCTGGTGCCAGGCGGGGCGAGCGGCCTGGCACGTGCGGCTGCAGCCCCACAGGGGACAAGGCTGTGCGGGGACGGGCTCATGGTCGGCCAGGCTGGCGCTTAGGCCTGCAGCCAGTTTTGTGGGGTGGGCCGGGCATGGCGGCGCCCCGGGCCCTGCTCCCGCGGGTGCCGCGGGCACGAGGGAGGAACGCGCAGTCCGCCAGGGTGGCCGGGGCGCAGGGGCGGCCGCCTCGAGGGCGGGTGGCGGGCGCATGGGCCTGCGCTGCAGCCTGCGCCGCTGCACATGGGGCCCGGCGGCCCCATCCCGCAGCAGCGCCCGCGGGCACGAGGGGGCCGGTGTGACGTGGCGCCACCGCCACGTCCTGCGGGGCCGCGGAGCGC
>JAVCKT010089783.1:0-14427 GCA_032273925.1 Rhynchotus rufescens
CCCTTGCAACCTTGAATATTCTGTGATTCTGTGATATATGATTCATCATATAGATATATATTTAGACAATTTCACTGGTGAAAATGCAGTTTCACTAAAATCAAAAGTTAGTGCTGTGGAATATTTAATTACGTCCATAACTAGTTTTAAAGCTTGTATCTTGTAAAAGACTTTAAGAAGAAGTTGGAAAAATAGGTTTTAGATACATGTATACTTTTGAGTATATTGATTTCAGTTTTTATATAATTGCTTGGGATTTCAAAAAACGTAGGTAAAAAAGTCTCACTGGAATATCCTTCCCAGCTCCTCTTGTCTTCCTGTGGTTACACACTCAACATTAATAAGATATTTCTTAAAAAGCTTTTAATACATAGATTATATTTTTAACTTGTAAGAACAAGTAACTTTTAAAGGCACAGTAGCTGAAACTTGCAAGATGCCCTTTTTCCAATTCCATATAATGTGAGGATTAACCTCTAACCTGATGTCAACATTAGGAAAAAATATATAGAGATATGTGTATGAAATCTACATAAAAACTCTGCACTTGCCTGGAAAGGCCTCACAAATGGTGCAGATGCCTCCAAATACTATTATTAATTACAGAATCATATGCAGACATAGATTACAGACAGATACCCTAATGGTTTACCCAAAGAGGGCTGCTCTCCAGGGACATAATTTTCTCTGTGCAGTGTCACTTTGAATTATCCATCCATCATTTGATCATAAATTTCTGCTATCCCCTCAGTGCCAAGTCTATTTTCAAGTTTTGACATTTCTTCTGTGTCACTGCAGCTTTGCTTTCCCCAGTAATGTGTTGGCTCTCCATCTGCTAGCCCCACACATGAGGTGGAATGTCAAGTGTGCTTGGGAGTTTCGAAAAGCTTTTTTTTTTTTTTTTTAACCACTTCTTTCTGCCCTTTGTGCTTGCACAGCTGCTCCATTAGTTTGTCCTATAAAAGCCTGTGTATTATTGAAGAGGGCTGGGGAGAAGCATCTGGGCTGTTCTTCTGCAGCTTGGGTGGGATGGTACTGACTTGATCTATGTTCTCCTCTTTAGAGAGGTTGGAAAGTCATTTGGATGCTAATTCTTCTGTGATTATTTCCTTTCAGGAGGAAGCATATGTTGTTGCCCTTTTTTTTCCATGAACAAAGGAATATTTTCTATCTCATAATTTGTGAGAATCTCTGGCCAGAATACTACTCCGACTTGTTGTGGTATGAATCTGGAATATTTCCACTGAGTTCAAATAAATGTGACTTTCTGCTCCCCTCTTCTCAAAATGTTCCTCTGGAAAATCCAGCAGAATATCACTGTGGCTTGGGCAGCATATTCTGGCTGAGTAATCTTTGTTGTGTTACATGCAGTAGAAACACAATGTAAAAAGAAAACAGGAGCACTTGTATCCTGTCTGAAAGATGCCTACAATCGCTTTCCAGATCATACCCATTTCACAGAGCTCTTCAAGAGTTTTCCCTTGTGGGACTGAGAAATCCACAGCATGTGTCCTTTTCCCAATCACTGAGCGCTGCCTTGACTTTTCTTGTGGTCTTATTGCCACTTTCTTGCCTTTGCCATGATGTTTGGGGGTTCTAACAAAATTGGTACAACCCAGCCAAAACTGAAACTGTATTATAGATATCTCCAAAATGTTGTCCCAAAACAGTTGCAGCATGTTACTTAGCTCAGATAAATGCCAGAGCATGCCTCAGCTGAAGCCACACTATGTAATTTTATATGTTCAGTCATTACTTTCAATGACAAAAGACACAGGTAAATAAGGCTGTATTTGGCTCATTTTTTTTTATCTTCTTGACTGTTCTCTAGGTATATTCAGCTAATTATTTAGTCATATTCAGAGTAGTGATCTCTCTTTTTGAAAAACAGAAGTTAATTATCTGCCATTGTAAGACAAAGGAGCTGAAACATTGAATAGGAAAGCTGTGTTTGTGCTAGAAAATAATTTCTGAGTAAATGTTGCATTTCCTCCCTGACTTAAGTCAATTTCAGTATGACCACCTTTAGCCATCAGAAAAGGCATCTGGTTGTCTAGGACCTGTAGGCACTGCTCACCTAGCAACCCTATTTGGGTGAGTCTTATCATTAATGCTGATGAAAATAAAGAGAATTCTGACTTCAGTTAGTAGGCTGATTTTAGTGTGAAAACATAGCCGAGTCCCGTGGTGATGTGTATTATTGAATTGCCACATTGCTCCTGATATTCTTTAGGTCTAGACCAACCGTCAAGAGAACTCACAATGTCTGGGCTGATTTTGGGGGTTAATTGATGCCAACGTCTGTGCTTAAAAGGCAGTCTGGATTAAGCAGCACAGTTTTGAGAGTAAGAACTTAGCACATGCATGCCGACTGCATCATGCCTTATGGCCTCACAGAGGAGAAATGGTCATTCATCCATTTAATCGATTAGTAGAGGAACTGCTAACCAGAACAACTAGAACCTTGGTGGAAAAAAACAAGGTCACTCTGTTTCTGGCAGAGACTCTGGTGTGTTTTATTTCAGAATTTGATTACACAAAGACTTGCCATATCTTTATGCATAAGACCTAAATTCTTTGTTTCTAAACACTGTAGGCCAATAGACTTATGTTCTTACAGACCCTGTTATTTCCTCCAGAAATTCTGAAAAGAAAGTGAGAAGCCCAAACTCTTTTGGATATGCAGTCACATGTATGTGAGTGTAGAATGGTTTGTGGTGGAAGCCAAACTATTTCATTTTTGGTGACATATGAAGTATTGTCACAGCACTCAGTATTACTCTCTGGCTATGTAAATTCTCTGAGGTCTTTTGTACTGACAAAGAAAAAATCCTTATAGTTTTAGTTGGCTAATTAGGATTTTTACTGTTTTTTTTTTCCCCTAGCATTGTGCCTATAAACTATACTTCCAGATATGAAAGCCTAACTTTCTCCTCTCCTCCTGGACAGAAAAATAAACAGGGATAAATAAGACCTTCAGGAAAACCACAGGAAGGAAGATCTCACAGAACTGGAAACCTTGGAGTGTTTGATTGCTTCCCAAGCAAACATCGGCCTCCTGGCTTCTTAAATCTTGAGTATTTGTCTTCTGGAGGTAAAGTCAATAAAAATTGAACACAAACACACCCATTATCTAATTTCATGATATTTATACATAGCAGAAAAGATCAGATATCTCCTGAATATTTTGAAAGGGTGGGTCTGCTCAGATGGAATGCTCCTTCTTTATCCATTCAAGGGAGAAATGAATCCAGAGATTTTTCTTTTTTTGTCCCCTCTAAGATACTTTTGAACAGATCCTAACACATACTTTTTTCCTGTGTTCTCCACCAGCAGGGTAGATTTTTTCTTAAAACACATAGCAACTAATTTCTGAGCCCACTTCCTGCTGGCTTATTGAAAGATATACATTTGGCAATTACGTTATGACATTTTGTTATTATTAGAATTTGGAGGAGCAGAAACAAAATTCAAGCACTTCCTTCAGTGAAACAAAAATTCAAGCACTTCCCTCAGTGAAACTTGAGCAATGGATGTTTTCATTATTGTTTCCACTGACAGCAGTAACACACAATCTTAACTTTGGAATACAGGCCTAGCTCGGAATTTCTAGCCAGCATCCGTAAAAACGCACTGCTGCCCCACAGGATTTTGTTTTCATCCTTACAACATTAAAGTTCAATTTGTGGCATTGGCAAAATGGCTAAAAGAAGCGGTTGGCAGCAGTGACAGTCGGCTGAGGCCTGGCTGCCTCACTGCTGCCATCACCTCCTCCCTCTTCTGGAGCGGAGGGATGCGGATGCGGGCAAGGCCCAGAGGATAATGCAGACCCAGGGCCCAGGAGAAAGGTGCTGAGGAGAAAACAGGATGCCTACTTTTTATCCACAACATTCGTAAGTATGGAATACACAGCGAAGCTTAGAGCCTTGCTCTTCCAAAGTCTCCAACCTGGGAAAGGAGCTGCCTGGTTTCTCTGTGCCTCAAAGCTGCCTTGGTAATGTATAACAAAATATGGATATATAAATACAGACATACATATATTTGTTTTTTCTTAAACTTAAGAAAAATAGCATGGTTTCCTGTGAACTGTGCTGAGAATTACTATGCCTATTATACTTTCATGAAGAAGCTTCATAAATAGCCCTGTTACAGCTTTCACACTTGTCCTTTTGCTCTACACACTGGCTTAATTTAGACCGCAGCTAAATCCTTTTGGGCTTAATGTTTATTCATCTGATTCCATTTCAAATATATATATTTTTATATATATAAGTATGTATATATATACACACACACACGTATCTATGTGTATATATATGTATGTATGCATATATATATATTTGTGTGTGTGTATATATATATATATACACACATATATACATATAAAACTCTATTTTCAAAAGCAATTGGTTGGAATCATTCTCTCAATTCCAGTCTCCTGATTCTTCCCTTCGCCATCGCCTGATTCTTCCCTTCACTTTTCTGATTGGTACATCTTTCTACTCACAATACTGACTTTTCCTGACTTTCTTTGGGTCTTTTTCATTCATCATTCTTTCCCTACTAATAGTCTTTCCTTCTATGCTCTATGCTTATATCCATTAATTTCAATTTCTAACCATAATATAAACTGTCCATTCAAATTAATCTGGATATTTTTTAAATAACTCCAACACACAATGACAGGGCATATTAACTAAGCAATTAGGCTATTTTAGAAACTTACTATCTGAAGAAATTAACTTTCTAAGCACTGACTTCCACTTCCTTTTATGTCAAAACTTTATATATTTTTGGGAGGAGACAATATTACATACAAAATACTCATTTATCTATTGTGCTCTTCTTGAGTTTTTGTACAGTGATACTTCACCTATTTGATATCCCCCATCTATCATTTGGACAGTGAGGAGTAACTCCAGCTGTTAAAGAAGTTGCTCCATGCAGCTGGAATGCACCGTGCAGGGAGCAGCCTTTGCCTCCAACTGGCACCGCTCTGTTTCGCAATACGCCAGCATTTCGGCTGTGATTATCGAGCATGCGTCACAGGCAACCCTCAGGCAGCCAAAAGGAAGGGGAAGATACAAAGGTTCACAACTGATTCATTGAATCTTATGATCCAGGCAAAAAAAAAAAAAAAAATCAGATCCAGCAGCTGAGTATTTTCTTATGTTGTACAAGAGCTGAATCAACCCTGGCTGACCTTAGAGGAGAGGAGAAAACTGTTTTCCAAGGCCTTCTCACTAGGTGCACTGAGTGCAAACATACTCATCTTAGACAGAATTAGGGTCTACAGTAATATTCTCTAGCTTGAATAAAATACATTTTTGTTCTAACAGCAAAACTGAAAATGTTCCTGTTGGAGTGATGAGCTTTTCCAAGATTCATTTTCTCAGATCACAAGAAGTATAAACGGCAGCATAGGCTAAGAACACTAATTTGAAATCTGTGACATATATAGATTTAGAGGTCTGTTTACAGCACATATTATAATGCCTGAATATAAAGTCAGGCATTTGGAAAATGCCTGGAATGGAAAGAAACGCCACTTAAATTAAGCTTGATGAAAGTAGAGGAGGAACAGAGGAGAGATGAGGAGAGTGCACTTTTGAAAAATAAATCACCAAAGAGGCAGAGACAAGGAAGAGTGAGGCAATAGCAAAAGTGGAGCGCATGCAATCCATAGGCCAAAATCATCTGTTAACCTATAATTCATTAAGACAAAGAAAGTAACCAAATCCTGGATTCACAGCTAACAGTCTGCCCAGGTCAAGAAGTAACTGAGCATATATTTAAGTAAAAAAGATGCTTTTCTTGTAAGATTTTCTTCACCTTTATTTTTTTTTTTTTCAATAGCAAGAAAATTGAATTACCACTTGGACAGCATTACTAGTGAGTCTGTTTCCTCTTCTGAATATCTATAAACCTGCTGTCATAATCTTTGGAGTTGTATTTATTGTTTGGTATAACATGATCCATACCCAGGGAAATTTTACTTCAGTGACTAATCTAATGCACATAAACCTGTTTCCTATGTAAATAGGGATAGCATTATATTATTGCATTTGTTTTTATTTTCTTTCAAAAGTACCTGAACATTAAATCTGAAATTATGTGTATATTTTATGTTTGTTAGTTTATAACAATCTTTTAAAATACTTCTGCAATGAAAAAAATAACCCAGAGATAAAAGATTCTACAAGCCACAGCAAGAGGTTAATAAAATTAACCTTAACTGCAGGCTTAGGAGTGGCATTTAAAAACAACTTTTTGGGGAAAGAAAGTTTATATATTAAAATTTGATTTTAAGGACATACAAATGTATCATATGAATTAGTTCCGCTACCTGGGAAAATGTCCAAAGGCTTATTATCAGCAAAGCAAATTCTTTCCTGGACTGACCTCAGGGGAAATGTTATTCACAAAAAGATAATCTGCCTAAATATCATCTCTACAGTTTCTTGATCATTCCTGTAAAAAGTATTTTTCCATGGCATTCATCCATCTCTGAAAAGTCCACATTACTATCAGACCATTTAACCCAAAATACAAATAATGGTTATTACCTATTTCCTGACTACCTCAGAGAAGTTCAGCCAATCAAGCAGCAAGAGTCAATATTTGATTTAAGCACAGACCCCTCAAATTAGGCAATATAAAATAACCAAAAGAAGCTCCAAGAAAAGATTAAATAAAAGAAAGATATAATAAAATCACATTGTGCAAATAGAAGGCAGAGCAAAAATATTAAAATCTGTGACATCCTCTTTGTATTTTCAAGCACAAAGATTGGGATTTTTTTTTTAGTGCTTATATTTTGCTCTGGCAATGACAATAACAATTGTATCTTTAAGGTGATTGTATTACTAGAAAAAAAAAATAAAAACAAAGAAAAAATAGAGGATGGGAAAAAAGTAGGAAAATGAAGGGGAAAAAAAGAAATAAGTAAAAAAGAGAGATTGAAGGATTGATGGCCAAGCCCATATAGCATTGCAATCACCTCAAATGAAGTAACATATTTTATAGGATGTACCCACTAACTCCATGCAGTGGATGTGAAACTTTGGTATAGAGAGGGAGATCCAAAGCAGCATGCTCTGTAAGTCAGTTTAACACTGTTGTATAGCCATACTCAGAGCTCAGAGCAAATAGAGAGTAGAAAAAAGTAGAAAGTAGATGGCTTTTTTTTCAATCCTTAGAGCCAGAGTAAGGTGTTCACAAATTTTGTATTTTTTTATTTTATTTTTTCCCTATTTCAGGAACGTGTGCTGAGAAAACTATTGCTTTGCCTTTGTAGTAATTCATTGGTTACATCATTTGCCCAGGAAGTGAATAACAGATATTTTGGGTGTTTCTTTGTTTCACTTCAGTTCTTGCTAACGTACAGGCTCATATTTCAATTTCTAGTAAAGCGCCATCAGCAGCCACCTCCCTCCAAAGTGCTGGACATCTGTGATCTGTGGAACAGGGCCAGAAGGAAATAAAATGTTGACTCTGAATCTCAGTAAAGAATGAAGCCAGCTTTACCTGTCTGTCTGGTGTCAGACTTCTTTCTGCGAGAATGGCAGAGCCTTGCAGATAGGCTTCCTGATTATGGTGGTTCCCTGGTCTCATCATAGCAGCTTTCTTACTTTCTCCTGCTTCACAATAAGCCTATTTTTCATATGAACCTTCTTTGCATATTAATTTTAAACACAAACAAACTGTTCCAATCAGTAGTTTGCTTCTACGGAACCACCAAAATAAATAAATAAATAAATAAATAAATAAATAAATAAATAAATAAATAAGGTTGTGGAATCTACTTCTCTGGAGATATGCAGATCCTTGGATGCAATCCTGTGTAACAAATATGCTTTAGGTGACCCTGCCTGTTCAGGGGGGTTGGACTAGGTGATCTCTAGAGGTGATCTAAAATAGAATTTTTATGATTCTATATTTCTATGATTTACCTCAGAAAACTGATTTAACAGATAACCAGGCTTTAGTATTAACCTGAAGGAGCAGTGGTTATACAAAACCTGGAGGATTAGAAGTTATAGATGTCTTGATTTTGAGCCTCCTAGGTCATGGTTCTGTTACTTTTTCCTGTCAATGGTCATTCTGAAATGTCTTGGAAAAGAAAGTTAAGGAAGCTTCATATTATAAGCTCAGTCAAGTGAACTGCATTCAAATAAAACAGAAATAGACATGCAAGCAGCACAAGACTACTCTGTGACCTAACAAGAATCTGAGACCTGATGGTGTCACACTTTATCAGTACAAAGTGTAGGCTATGGAAATTTAGTATGCTGTGTGTATATTTTAAATAGCAGGTGAAATGTTTTACATAAATCTTAAGAATAATTTGGTAGCACTTAAAAGTCTGTTGAAAAAGAAGAAAAATCTGTTCTAATACACAACATCAGTACAGAGCTGTACTGCTCTGCTTTCATTCTGCACGTAGATACCTGTTTTTTTGCATCTCCTTGTTGCTTGGTTTTCTTAGCCAGTTTATTGGCAGGTTTCCAGAGCCGGGACTTCAAAAGAGATAGTGATGATTCATTTTGGTGAGGTTCCAAGTAGGTGAATTTGAATGTCACATTTTTGGTCAACATAAACTAAAGTAAGGCAGGGAGAAAGCTGAATGTATTTAATCACACAGTGCTGTCGTGCTGCTGAGGAAACTCATAAACACTTGAATCCAAGCTTGAACATTGTGCCAAACATTTGTATCTAGGAGAGGACTGTACGTTCCACCAATGTGCTGCGATAGGGCTAGTATTAACACAAGGCATTCAGTACAAATAAAAAACCTTAAACAAATGAAGGAGGTTTGGGCCAAAGGGGGAAACCTTGAACATGCTGTATATCCAGAGAAAATGGGATGATTATGTCTCCTAATCCAGCACAACTTGGAGCAAAATCCTTTCCTATACAATTCATCTCAAAAAGAAGCAAGGAAAAGAATTCCTGAGGGACAACATTTTTTGCCTACGGATTCACAGTAAGTCATTTTGAGTGACTGAATACTGAATTCTTTACAATTAACGTACATATCCCACACCAGCAGTAGGGCCAGTGTGCAGGGTAGATGTTGGAAAATTCTGTACCTTTCATGTTCCTAAAAAGTTAGGGAAATGCAGGGAGGAAATGGTAGTTCTTTGATGTTATTTTTTTGCCCAAATCTTTAAGATTCAGATAAAGGGAAAAAGAAAAAAAAAAAAAAGAAAAAAGAAAAAAAGACTGTGATAAGATTTTAACCTATTTATAGGGATTCAAACCCATAACAAGGCTCTCAACACAGAGCCCTGAACCCTGTATGGGCCTGGGAAGGAAGCAGGCTTTGCATGCCTACCGCTGAAATTGTTCCAGGTTTCCCTGGAAGAGAGAGACGAGGTCAGTGAGGAAGATGGGAAACAGATTGTGTCCCAGTGGTAAGACATTAACCTTGGAGAAACACACTCCCTCTGTTAATATTTGTGCTATCGCAGCAAGCCGAAGGAATGCACAGCCTCGGTCCAGACTGCAGACCCAGCATCTGGGACTGCCGCCCACTTCTGCTTAGTACCATAACTACTCAAGGTTTTTACCAAGTCAAACTACTCAGTTTAGCACCTTGGATATTAAGTACAGCATCACTCTTTCTCCTGGGCTGTTGGTCTTGGGCTACGCTTTGATCTTGCATTTCTTTCAGCCGGAGAGATGAAGTCTCTTCTGAGCATTGCCTTTACCGTATTGTCTTGTTATAGACTTAGGCATAATGTTGGATTAATCATTTTCATCATGTATCATCAACTTTATTTTTCTTAGTCTTCACATCTTCATGGATTCATTTATATTGCTATTGTTTGTCTTATTTCTAGCTCTGCAATTAGACTTTCACCCCCTTAAGCTACTGTCAAAGCGATGCAGGTGGCTTGAAATCTAACAAAATTAGTAAATTAATGAAAACTAAGGCAAAATCAACAGACACTTTCCTCTAGCATACAATATGTTTTCTGTTATCAGACTGTTTAAAATGCAGTGTGTCTCTGGTCTATGTCTTCTTCTCTGTCTTGAGCAGCACTCAGTACAAGTAAACAGGGGCATTCAGCGAAAAAACTAATCTAAACAGAGCATGCCTTGATTTACTCTAAATCTTCAAATTAGAATGAAGACAAGGCTGTATATTGTTTTTTAAATCTCTGTTCTAACTGGTAAACAACATCTCTGTGGGCCAAATTCCCTTTTCTTCAATTAGATCTGCATATCATTTCTGCATTCAGATGACCACACACAAATTGCTTTGGTCTAGCGCCCAGATAGTACAGAAATTTGTTACACAAATTCCTTTAAGGAATTTGGTTACTGCATTTTCAATCTTGCTTATTTTAGTAAAGAAATAACCCATGCCATTTTATTCCTATGAAAACTGCACTTTGTTTTCCTAAGATTTCTCAGTCCTAACTTCTGCAGAAGATCTTTCTTTTGCTTTAACTTTCTTTATTGGCATTCTACCACAGATATTCTACCAATTGGTATTTTACCAATAAGTTCATCTAACATAATTTTATCGCTTTATTGACTCCTAGTAACTTCTTTTTTTTTTTTTTTGCCAATCTGTAGGGTTTGAATGAAAAAGCATTAGAATTAAAAAGTATAAAAACACTATCTTATGCATTTGATGATTAACACCTGCATACATCCCTTCTGAAGCCACTTGTGATTTCTGGTCAGATTTCTTTGTCTCTATTATCACCACTTTTGCTTGATTACTCTCTTTTTTGGGAATTCCTCACTCAGAACCTCCTTCTACTCTAATGTAAATACTAAATATCAAATATGAAGTATCACCATTACTTAGGGACATATACAGATGTAGATATTCATATAGATATCTTCTTCCACTATTGTTTAATCTTCATTCTTATTAATTCTGAAAGAAACTGTCTCACTTACATATAACTATAAAGGGGAAACTGTTGCCTAGGATATGCTGTTGTAAACACTTCTTAATATATTCACTGTTTTCTCTTGCTGTACACACCCTGAACTTAACTATATTCCAAACATGCTATAGTCGTCTACAGAACATGTGTTTCAGCTTCCATTCAAAAACATTTTGGGCTTGAAAAGTATACATCTGTAAATCTAATTTAGAAACATCTTTTACTCATTTTATTAGGACAATAGGACAGGCAGCAGAGTGACAATTATCTAAGGTTACCCATCCCGATCCCAGTGAAGTCAGTGGGAGGTTTCTTACTGACTTCATGAAGCCAAAACTTTGATCTGGGTTAATCTTTAAAGAGACCAGAGAGAGTAGCACTTCCTGTCTCTTTTACATGACTGAGTTAATTAGAATATGGGGAAAATAAATCTTTTTTTTCCCACAATAAAAATTAATCTCTGCTGTCTTTCTTTAAGCACCTTTATGCTTCATCTTTGAAAAGATATTGATATCACCAAAAAAGCAATGAAAGGCATTAAATTTGGAAATAGTCACTTCAATGGGATAGAACACTCAACACCCTATAGAATTTCAAGATCCCAGACTAATGCAGAACACCTTTTTGCCCCCAAATATTTTTTACATATTGCTGCAAGATTTTCCATATCTTACTTGCTTCCTTAAAGAAATTGTTGTAATGTAGATAACAAAATAATGTAACTGAACTGCCAAAGACAACTGAAATTGGTAGTTATGATTGTAAAGGATTTCAGCTCATTCCCAAAGGGTGTAGCACGCACTGCTGTCATGTGGTCAGTGTGGTTAATGACAAATGAATGTGGTTAATGATAAAGAGAAAATTTTAATGGACTAAATGAAAAATAAAATCACATTAACGTTTTAAAAATACTTTATACTAGCTTACCCTTTCTCGTCTTATTTCTTGTACCAGAAGATCAGTCTAAATGACTTTGTGACTTTTTCCTTGTTTACATCTTGGTCAGCTTCATAGACACAAGTTGCCTTTTCTATTATTAAATAACATAATCAAATAAAAGCCAAAAGAGTGGTTTTCAAGCTGAAGTTTGCTACCTCTGCCTCATGGCTAAACAAATACTCCTATATCCAAATCTAAATCTTTTTAATTTTTATTTATTTATTTATTTTGACTAGTCTAGTAAAAGATTATTTCTACCTTACCTTGCTTAATAGCTTTTAGTTAGGTAAATACTTTAAGATTTGTAATTTATGTATATTTCTTCTTATTTTCATGAAAGTATTTTCACAGAAGTATGTACTTTTCTTCTTGCTTTTTTTTTCCCTCCAAGAAAATTCAGATAGCTTGAAGTACTTCATACCACTGCTGTATAACATCTATTCTAAAGGTAGTGACTGGTAAACTATTGCAACACCAAGGCTGTTGGAGTTTTCTACTTCTTGTCATGCTGGAAGGTGCATACCCTTTAGAGATGCCAACTTCCAGAAAAGTTGGTTATTCTAAATATTTTTCCTGGGAATAAGTGTTAATAGTTTTTAAAAATACAGCTTAACTTTTTTTTTTTCTTGTTTTAGCAATTCCTTCAGACCTTGACCTCAGAGCTTGCTACCAAAATTATTTGGAAAGCTCAGCTTTCAATGTGCTGCAAACACTAAGTGATATTTTATAGCTACAGCTGTGCTAAGTAGCGATTTTCAATGCTATACATTCTCTTTAAAACAGAATACATTTTTTCTTAGCTGAAGATATAGACAAGCTACCTTTCTCTTGTTCTCTTAGATGACACATGCCTATTTTTAATCATTTGTTTATGTGTCAATGGTGTTTAGCAAATGGTGGCACTTTTATGTGAGAATTTCTGCAGAAAGGAAAGGAAGTTAGACTATGAGGATCCATTGTTTAAAACCATATGTGGGAAAGCCTCTAGGCTTTTCGAGCTGCTTATGTTTAATAAAAAGGCTAAATGTACTAGTTAACATGACATATGTCAGGTACCATAGTTATAAACGATTATATCGGATATATAACAAATAGTCAAACAGTAGAGCCCTGTTCTGAACTAAACAGAGGCATTTGTTAAACTGGAAGAGAGTTCCCAAAGAGTTTGGGAACTTCCTTTAATAAAACAGTCATTAACTTTTACAATTAGGTTGTAAGAAAATAAACAGCAAAGCAATGAAGCCTTTTGTCTTCAGTTTAGGTTTTGATACAGAATGTAGTTTAACTAATAATTGATTCAAACATGTACCATACATATCTTTTATCAGTAATATAAAAAGGAACACAATTTATTTGAGGAAAAAGGTGATTAAATACATTAGTAATAATTTCAAAGCAATCTAGTGGAACTGTACATGCACCAGTAAAAAAAATCATAATGAATTATGCTTATTTGACAATTCCTAAAATGATTCTCAATTAAAGCAAGATTTATAAGGGTTATAATAATAATAGCCACAATAATCATTGAAATATATATTTTATCTCTAGTCTTGTTAATTAATAATTTGAAAAGTTTTATAAAGAACTTTTCATTTTTCTCATGCAAAAGAAGAGACATAGCGTGTCTGCATTTTTCCAAGCTCATTCAATTCAGAATAGGAAGACAGAATTCCTCCGGGAAGGGAGGGAGGGAGGGAAGGGAGGGAGGAAGGGAGGAAGGGAGGGAGGAAGGAAGGGAGGAGGGAAGGAAGGAAGGAAGGAAGGAGGGAAGGAGGGAAGGAAGGAAGGAAGGAAGGAAGGAAGGAAGGAAGGAAGGAAGGAAGGAAGGAAGGAAGGAAGGAAGGAAATAAAGATATTGGGCCAATCCAAAGCAGTAGAGTTAAGTTAGAATAGCTAAACTAACAGAAAATAGTTTTACTGAAACAAAAATTTGAGAATGATGACAATGTGTTTTAGTTCAAATGACAGAAACACAGACTGCTTGAGGTTGAAAGGGACCTCTGGAGATTAGCTAGTTCTACTCTCCTGCCCAAGCAGAGACACCTAGAGCATGGGGCTCAGGGTTGTATGCAGGTGAGTTAAGATCTCCAAAGAAGACTCCACAGCCTCCCTGCTCAGCCTGTGCTAGGGCTCTGTCACCCTCACAGCAAAGGAGTTCAAGTGTTTCAACTTGCACTAACTACCCCTTACCCATATGACTGGTCACCACTGAATTTGGTCCCCCTACACTCTCCTCTCAGGTACTTTGAGTACTTAGACATATTGAGCTCTCTGTCTTCTCCTCTCCAAGCTAACCATGCCCAGCTCAGTCTCTGCTCATACAAGAGATTCTCCAGTCCATCATCTATGTTGCTCTGCACTGGATCCTCCTCCCGAAGCTCCACATCTCTCTTATACTGGGAAGCCCAGAACTGCCCCCAACACTCCAGCTACAGCCACATCAAAGCTGAGGAGAGGGGCAGGATCCCCTCCCTTGACCTGCTGGCAACATCCTCCTCCTGCAGACCAGGTGTAAGATACATGATCTTGACCATGAGGGCGCATTGCTGGCTCATGGTTAACTTCTTGTCAACTA
>JAVCKT010089833.1:0-14425 GCA_032273925.1 Rhynchotus rufescens
TTTATTTTTTTTGTAAGCGAAGGTCTATGAACAAACACAAACTAGGCCTGAAAAAAAAAAGCTTTTCCTCCACTCCAAACTGCACCAGAAAAACATGTTGAGCTGTAATTTTCTTTGAAAAGAAAGTAGATAAAAAGGCTACAATATATTCTTTTATTGACACTTCCAAAAGCTAAACTGCTGCAGTGCATTTTATGGAAAGCCATGCTTTAGTTTGCCGAACAGTATATTATTTTGCCCACATATTGTAATTCATTTTTGTATCATAATTATTCCAAGGACATCTTGCACGCAATTAGGTACTCTACTTATGTGCCTCTGTGTGTCCATAGATAGGACTTTTGGTCCTCTGTAAAACTAATAGCCTGAGTAATTTTAAAAGAGCAGGAGGAGAAGACTGTTAGGTTTGTTTAATGCATACACAGAGAACTACTTCAGGATACAATTTTAATGTGATTCTGAAGTTACTAGAAGATGTGACTTCAAATTACTTTAGAAACTTTTATGTTGAAAGTTTCTCTCACCAGAAGCTTTATGCAGGTGTCATAGCTGATTTACCAGCTGATTATCACTGCTCTTGAGCTGAGGTGTCCACTGAAGGAGTGGAGCTTGAAAATACTCAAGCAATTTCTTATTTCCATAAGAAATATGAGGCTCAAAAACAAGGCAAGAGATCCAAGTTCCACCTCAGGGGTGATAAAAGTATTGCTTTGGAGGATACCAAGGTGTGCCTTAAGCCAGAGAGGTGTTTGATTATGCATGGACTTATCAGGGGCTTTCAGAAACCTCGCACATATGTTGTGTTCCTCTGGCAGCATCTGGACAGGGCTTGGTAGCAGAAGGGTAGTGCTCATCTGGAAACTTGCATGTAGATGCACTGGTACTGCCTACTTTGGAAACCTCTCTTGAAGTGGTGACTATTTTACTCTTCAAATACGTTCTGGGAATATTCTGTGGATGGATAGGTTAAAATCAAATATACTATGCAATAGCTTTGGTTGAGCTGCGTGCTCTTGAACTTGCTAGTGTCAGAGTTTGGTCATGTTTTTCTATTTAGTTAATAGGAGTGCTTAACTAAAGACACTTCTTAATGTAAGAAAGACACTAATGGCCAGTAATTGTAGTACATTCAAAGTTCTTGCAACTGATGATAGTGATAATGTCAACATAAATTTCTAACATTATGATTACTCGATATTTATATATGCTATATGGTGTGATAGGGATGAATAGGCAAGTCTCCCTGTAGAAAGTAACTAAGGTTTTTTGTTTATTTGTTTTGAAGTTCCCATGACTGATTTTACTGGCTAATGTCTAAAAATGGGAATCATAAAACAAGCTGAGATATGTCACATCTGAGAAGAAATAAAAAAGTGAAATTATAGTGACTACAACATAATTAAAGACACTGGGATTGGAAGATATAAAGTTTAAATGGCCAGGATAAGATCCAAACATATTATTATTCTCTGTTAACTCTCTAAAATGACAGCAGTGAGAATAGAGTTTGCAGATGTTGCTGAACTAGAAAGAATGAATATTGAGCAGTGGAGATAAACATAAGGAATTTTTAGTTCATAAATACCATGTGTGAAGTGGACTTTTCATTTAGCACAGATACAAAGGCAGCAGCTGAAAATGTCTGTGGTATCATGGCATCATCGCTATTTATCCGTGTTTTTCCTCCCCAACATATGAAAGTGATTTGTATTTTTAAAAGTATAATTAGGTTTTACGTAAGTGCCACATTACAATATACTATGACCAAATTAATGCAATGCTTAGATTTTAGTTTTGATGACATAAAAATGCATTACTACTGCCTGAAGGCTTACAGTAAAGCAATAAAACTTACTGTCATTTGAAAGTGGTACTATAATTTTCAAAACCAAGGGCAGTATTTTAATTTAATGATGCCTTAGTTCTATGTGAGAAATGAGAATATGAGGAATGTAATAAGATATACTAAGTTAAGTGCATGCCTCTCTTGGGTTCTGCATTTGACTTGTAAGCATTTTGGCTTGGTGTTCCTCAACTCAAAATATAGCAGAATGTCCTTCAGTCAAATTTACTCGATCTCTTATACTGTTAAGCTGTGTACAGTGTGTATTCTGTATAAGAGCAGGTTTAACTGACTTGAGAAGAGGAAAGCCTTGACCTGTTCCAAGTATCCTCACATGTCCTGCTATTTCAATAATGTCATGCAGGTTGTCTTTGTGGTGGGTTTTTGAGAGACTAGTTGGTTTTAGTCTAAGAATGGGCCTGTTAGGCTTTCTGATTCTACTTCTTACTCACATGACTTTTAAAGCGCTGCATCCTGGTGGAAACAATCTGAAGAGAAATTAAAAAAAAAAAAAAAAACACAAGAATTGTGAAGCCAAAATGACTTAAATGATAATTTAACCCATGTTTTATACAGAAAGTGAAGGGATTTGAATAGTTGCCATGTTTTTTCTTTTCCAATAAGAGTCTTTAATTTCTCTTGTCCCTCCTTTCATATGTCTCTACTTTATGTGGCAATTCTTTCTGGATGAAATGGGTCTGTGTGTTGAATACGGCTGTGTTGTTTCCTTGCAGAATGAATACAGCTTAAAAATGATTACAAATAAGAATTTATCAGGACTCTAATTTAGAACTCAAGGTGAACTGCTGTATAATACTGCATGGATATTAGTAATTCAACTGTGAACTTGAAGACTTTCTGTAAAGTTTTGAATATAAACTGGAGATACAACCTACAGACATTAGGATGTCTGGTATGGGTAGCGGGGAGAGAGAGCAGTAATATTTCTAGTCCTAGCTCCTGGCTTTTGCTGTTTAGTGAATTTATATTTATTGTTTTGAGCAAACCTGTTACCTTGATGGTGAGATCTACAAACCAGTGGAAGAGGTTTCTGCCCAAATATGAAAATCATGGTATTTTTAAAATTCCTTTTTCCCTGATTACTGTACAGATGTAAATTAGTGCTGTTGAAATAAACTTGTGATCCAACTTATGTAAGTTTGTGTTCAAAAATCTAAAGGCTTAACAGATACCATGTCCTGAAGAACAGTTGTGAAAGCCAACGGTTTGATACCACAGTGGGGAGGTCCTTTTATTCATATGTGTTTCTTCCCTTGGGTCGACTAAGGGCTGGGAGAGCCCCTGTGATAAATCTGCAGCACTTCTCCTTACTCCCGTAAGGAGCGAATACAAAACTGTGGTTTGGACGGAGAAGTGGAGGCTGTTTGGTCATGTGGCCACTCAAATAGGTAGGAGCATGTGCCACTCTATATACCTTGTAAGCATGAAGGAGCTAAAGTTTATTCTAGTAGTATAACTAGTGCCCTTCTCTGCCTTCCCTTGCTTTTGATCTACTTTTAATTCTCATCAGTGTTGGACGTGGTCAGCGCGTATCTGTTCTCAGTTTGGTGGCTTGCAATAGCTTTTAGTTTTAGCTTTCAAAATCTGTAGCAAATTATCTAAAGTTTCAAAATATGATTGAGGCATAAATGCAAGGTAGAGACTGTTTATCTCTCTTCTGACTTCTCTGTCATGAGGATGCAGAAATACCCTAAAAAATCTTTGCTGGCGAATGATACAGTGACTTGCTAAGCTTTTATATTTTAATAGTATAATTCGTCAGTGATTATTTTCTGACTTCTATTTTGGATGATTCCTGCTTTCTCTGTTATCAAGGGCTGTAGATTCTTTTTTCTTCCTTTGACTTCTGGAAATTAAAACTTTTTACATTTTATTATTTGTCACCTTGTGCACACCAGTTTAAACTCCCTTTGGGGAGAGAGGGCAGGAAGTGCAGTAACAGACTTTCCAGTTTTTAGTGTTTGTGAGGCAGTCACTAATGGAGGTGTTCTGATGTGCTGCTTCCCACGGCAGCCTTAAGCTGTCTCCTCAGATGGCTTTGCAGAATTCTTCCTTTTCCCTCCCCTCTCCACCTGCTTTCCCTGGTTGAACTCTTGTCTTAGTTATCATATGTGTTTTGACGAATGGATGCTGCCTTTAGAGTTTCTAAATATATGCTACATGTACTAGAACATATTCAAGGCCTCTTAAGTGGGAAGAAAGAGTCAAGTCCATAAATAAACCATCAAGAGCGTTGCTCTTGGAGATGTCACACCTGTTGTAGAATTTGCTACTGCTGTAGAATTTGAAACTTCAGAATGTCAGTGTGTTCTTTAGAAAGATCCTTCATTAGGAGGAAGAAGGCAGGGGGAGGAGGGGAAACAAGACAAAAATCTTCAAAGAGTTCCTTGCCTGATTGACTTGGAGTGGAAAATGACTTAATACTTTGATCCTTCCATCAAATGAAACAACATGAAAAGCAGGGGAAAAAAAGTGTGGCTATATAAAGTAATGTTATGCCATCTGATTACTGCTGAACCTGTTCATTGGCTCCAGCAGACTATATTATAATACACATGATTAAGGGGCGTGTTAGAATTACTGATTATATTAACATTCAGTCACTGAAAAGTTAATAAAATAGTCATAGGTTGTCTGGCTGGCACTTTACTAGGTAACAGATTCAAAAAGCTTGGGCATCATGTTCTCTTTCTAAAACCAGTTATCTCCAGGATTCTGCACCACTTTTTGCCTGGCCCAGGAAGTTATTTCTGTTCTCTGGTGCAATGTGGCTGTGACATGCTCTGGAAACCAAGTTCTGCCACTGACCTTTCAAATCTGAGCCACTCTCTTCTGCAGCAGGATTCACAACTCCCATCTCCGAGTAACTCTAGAGCGTTCAAGCTTTTCTGCTTTTTGAGACATCATTCTTCTCAGTCCTTTCAGGTTACCTGTAATGATAATAGGGAGCAGGAAAGAAGGCAGCAGGAGCATATGCTTTTAAGGATTAACAGTGGAAGAAAACAGTGGAAGAAAATTATTTTAAGTAGTTATTCAACTCCAGTCACAATAGCTCTCATGTCATCTTTATTCTTAGCCTGTAATAAATAATTTAGCTCAGTGCACTATTTCTGTACAGGTTGGTGTAATGTAAAAAACAGCTGCTGGCTGGAATTTAGGTCTCATTTGACTTATTCCCTTTAGTGAACTAAATTACCCTTTAGTGAAAACAGTGACCTAGAAACTGTCATTGCCAACCAGAGCAGTGGTTCATCTGCTTCACTTCCCTGCATCTGACAGTGACCAGGGGCAGCTGTTTTGGAAAACAGTGGGATAAAAATCTGCAGCAGAAATATGTGGAATAACTGTCACAGGGAGGGATCATTTTCTAGTATATATGATGGTGTAAGTTACATAAGACTCAATGAAAGTATCTCTGGGTTATATAGATCAAGGATGCTCAGGACATGTTTTAATGTTGGCTTGCATTGTTTGCACGGATGCTGAAAGCATATCCACAGAGTTCTGAGCCTGCACACTGAGGAAAGCAGTTTGTTTTGCTTTGCAGCCACAAACTGCCATCACAGCCTGTCTATTGTTCTTATTGCTCCTTCTCTATGTCGCCCGTCTAGATGCCATGTACCTTCTTTGAAGGAGTATTTGATCTTCATTTTGGTCATGATAGGTGCAGGTGTCTTGGGGCATCTAACTATTTTATTCATTTGTCATCTCTTCCAGACATCGCCTTTCTGAGAAGCTGTTTGAAGTCTTCCTTTGGTGGGGGAGGGGGAAGATAACTTTCCATTATACCCAATTTTCTAATCACCAGTAAAATACTTGATTCTAGATTATCCAAATTCATTGCAGACTTGAGACCTTGTCCTGCTTGTCCAGGCCCAGAAGTGCATGCTGGAGAGAGTTTGTTCAGTGAATACATCTACTCTTTGCAGTTTAGCAAGCAGAGGTTGGAAAGTTTTTGGAATAAGAATGGAAGTGTCAGACATCCATGGTATAGGCTAAATACAAGTTAATGAGTATTTCAAACCATTGAAGATACAAATCTGAACACTGTGTCTCTTAACTCATTGTCCTGGTCATGAGACACTGACTTCTTTAACCAGGTCCTTGGGAGTAAATGTTTAGGTCTTGCAGAAACTTTTATGTTTCAAAACATAACTTTGTATCTAGCAAGGGCTTCAAAAACAGAAAAATAGTAATTTAAAATAATGTTAATAGCAGAAAAGCAGATGATGGAGATATAAAAAATGCATGGGAAAATTCTACATGTATATTTCAACAACTTTTTTTCTTCAGATTACTTGCTAGATTGATACATAACACATAACATCTCCTCCCGTTTCCCTTCTCTTATCCACAAAACTTCCAGCAAAAGCAGGATCTGTTCCTTCTGTAGAGGAGTGCAGAAGAGAGGTTTGTTGATTTTTAAAATTTGGTCAACCAATAGCACAGTGAGAAAAATAAGAGTTGTGGATGAATGTGTAAAGTGACCAGCTGGTAGTTTTATAGATTAGCTTATTTTAATATATGCGAAGTAAAATAAGCTCTTCTAATAGGTTTCTTTTGTGCTATTGAAAGACAGATTAACAGAGAATCTTAATGATCTCATGATTTCACATGAAAGCATAAGTGAAGTACGTAATTTTGACCTAATAATTTGTCAAACACATTGGTTATTTTCTAATAACTATCTTTGTTTTGGTTTTTGAATACTAAAAATAGTTTACAATGGTAGGCAGAAGTAAAGCAAATTTCTTAATTTATTTCAAGGCGGAACTGCTGGTAGCTACCAGCCTGTCACCCAGCAGCAGCAGTGGATCAAATGCAGTTCTGTGCTCATGACACTCTGCACGTAGAGCCTTTCCTCTCCCTAGTCCCCTCATAGGATGGGGTGATGCCAACTACACCAAAGGATGCTCTTTTCTCCCTGCTGCCTTCTTCTAAAGTAAAAATAAATTGGAGATGACATGATGAAAGAAGTTTTCTTTCTAGGCAAGCTTAGTGTGGCTGTGCTAGTATGTCAGAAGTCAGCGTGGAATAAGCATGGTGATGGGGCATAAAATCAAAGTCAAAATCAATAGGAAGAATTGGATAAAACTTATTAGTCTGCTGTTTTGCTTGGATTGGTACCTTGTAATGGCAAATTTTTCAGAACAAAATATTTCTGGTGTTGATGGCTTTTGAAGATTTACGAACTCTAACCAATACTTCCTTTTAGTTGATACTCTGAACTGCTGATTCAGAAACAATATATTCACCTAATTATCTTTGTATTGATCTGGTTCTGTTATTTCTCTGAATGTCCTGGTCTGGATATTTAATAGTCAACTGGTAGGTTATTCAGTGAGTTGTGTGTAGTTTCATTAGTCATATTGTAGAATAATTCCCTCCTGAAGGGACTCAGCTGTCGGGACTAAAATGTACCCTATATTTGCCTTTATTAAGTAGTAGGCTTTTCTCAACCTGATGGTTTACTAGCCTGTGCCGTAGACTGACACGTTTGATTTGCCTCCTGCAGGCATGTAACCATTACTAGTATTACTGTTTGCAGCATTACAATTTAATTAACACGAAGTCACTAAATTTTTTTAAACTAGCCTAAGGCTTCAACTGTGAAGAAACATGTTAAATACGCTCTGCTAATGCCACCTGCTGATGCTGAGAGTACATATCTGCCTGCAGTTGCATTTTATTCAAGGTTACTGTATGCAGTCCTTTAGCTCTTCAGTGGTAAATAACTTTTCACATTTTGTGTCCTAGTGTTATTTTAGTTCCATAATAATGAATTAGTTCCAGCTCTTATTCTAGCATGCTAGAATAATTTTTTAGCTGGAATTCTAATTCAATTTTTAGTCTAATTCTAGTTGCAAAAAAAAGTCCCAGTTCAGGTTCTCAATCATGTATACTAGTTCAATCTATTATTAAGCATCAAACTAGTTTATAAAACTTAAGAATTACTTTTATCTTATTGTCGCATAACAGTTTATTTTCTGTAATATAGAAAACTTGTGCATAACTTAACTGCATTGTGGCATATTCAAAGTCTAATTTTATTTTTGTGACCTAACACATTGCCTAGTGCTATAGAGAACTTATGCCATAAGCAAGCTATATATGTATATTTTTGATGAGACTAATCCTAAATTTACTTCCTCTTTTCCCCTTGGCCTCCTTTTTGCTGTATCTCTTGCTGGTCAGTAATTGCAGAAGGCAGAGTCTTGCTAAGGTGACACCCTGTCCCACTGACAGCCCAGGGCTGTTGGGAGGAGCACTAATTTCAAGATGCTTCTGCTGTAGTTCAGTAGATTATGTGCTCTGGTATTTTAAATTGATATTTGTGTTAATCCCAAGTGAAAGTTTTGAAGGTAATGTAAAAGATGGTAAATCTTTTTGGTGGTAAAAAGATTTTTGGCTGGTAAAGTGTACTCTCTTTGTGCTTATTCTCTCCTTCCAAGCCAACAGTGTGCATCTCTGGAAGCAGACTGTGCCTTGGTGCTGTGAAATTTTGTAATAGTGCTGGAGCATGGTTGTTATAGCAGCTGTGAGCAGATAAACACTTGGTTTGCCAAACTGAGAGGCTGTATGTGTGCAGATGTGCTGCTTCCGAATAGATGCTGGACAAAGATCATGTCCTTTTAAAATCATTGCTGTAGCAGGAAATTTGTGTTCATGAGAGTTATTATTTAGCATTAATATTAGAAAAGGGCCAAATCTTATCTCTACATATGGATTTTGCTTTTCAGTCTTATGTCTAATGGCAGCTGTCTGTTTTCATATTTTTGAGAGATTGGACAGGTGAGGGTAGGAAGGAAGTGGGGAGACTGAAGAGGATAGAGGAAACTACATCTGATCTGCTCCTGGGTGTCCTTCTGGTGCACAACACCTGAATTCTGAGTATCTAACTCTGGCAAAGTGTTCTGGATATGTACAAAACTTGAGCTAATTCCTGCTAGTTCAGAAGCCTGCAGCTTGTAGGCAGACTTTGGGCTAGATCTTGAATGCATAAACACTGATAAAAGCCTTGCCCAACCATACCTAGCCTGCAAACTATGAACTGGAAAAGAAAGGCAATGCTATGTATTTGTATCCCATCCTCTCCACTCAGTTTTTCATTAAAACTTAAATTGCATACACAGATGTTTTGTGTCAGCAAGAAACTTCTCTTAGCAGGACTTGGATTTGGGACTTAAGGATCAGAATGGGTAGATTACTCCCAACTATCCCCATGGTCCTATATGAGGCTGCACCTTGAATAATAAGTTCAGTTCTGGGCCCCTCACTACAAGGACATTGAGGTGCTGGAGTGTGTCCAGAGAAGGGCAAGGAAGCTGGTGAAGGGGCTGGAGCACAGAGCTTATGAGGAGCAGCAGGAGCAGCTGCTCAGGGAGCAGCTGAGGGGCTCCCTGAAGTAGACTCAGGGAAGTCTTCCTTATTGCTCTCTACAGCTACCTGAAAGGAGGTTGTAGTGAGGTGGGAGCTGATCCCTTCTCCAGAATAACTGCCTTAGGACAAGAGGCAAGGGCTGCGAGTTGTGCCAGGGAGGTTCAGGTTGGATGTTGGAAGGAATTTCTATATGGAAAGAGTGATGAAGCATTGGAGCAGTGATGAAGCATTGGATGAAGGGAAATGGTGGAGTTGCTGTGTCCTGCAGCGTTCAAGAAACATGTAGATGAGGTGCTAGGGGATGTGGTTTAACAGGCATCATATTGAGGAGCATATGATTGGACTTGATCTGGAAGGCCTTTTCCCACCGTTACGATTCTATATAGCACACTACCTATGAGCCAAGAGCTCTGCTGAGGAGGCACCTTACAAACAGGATGTGCATACTCCTTCCAGCATGTGATGATGGTGGTCACAGCATCTCTGACAGGGAGGGCTTCCCTGCTCACAGACAACTGCTCACCAGCTCAGGCCCTGCGTCTTCCCAACCTCTTGCTGCCTCTTGGCAATCTGGCGTGACAGCATAATCTGCAGCTGCTTTATTTTTATGAACTGGAAATGGCATTATGTGGATGTGGGCTTAGCATTAACCTGTGATTGATGCGTTTTTCACTTGGTAACGTAGTATGTGCAGAACAGATATGTTTCCCTGCACAATAGGTTCATTCTTCCCTAGATAAATGTAATGGGAGTAATTGCAGTTCATCAAATAAATACCCGCATATGAGACTTTGAGCAGTAATGGATTTTGCAAAATATCATTTCCTACATAGGATATTATTTTTAAAGCAATGTAATGATGTCCATCAGAAGGAAGGTTTCTAAGCTTGCATCTTAGAACAGTTTATTATAAGCTGCTCTGGCAATCTTTTGGATTTGGAGAACAAATGTGTCTTTAAAGAGCCAACTAGCCACCATTTGGGGTGGTGGAGGAGGTCCTTTCATCATGGGCTTCCCAAGCTTTTCCCAAGCAACTCAGTAGTGCAATAGAGAAATTCCCTTAAACAGTGAAAATAAATGATGTTTTCACATACTTGAAAAGCTAATTTAGGAATGATATGTCAGAAGGCTACATGGAGGTGTGTTTAGTGTAACAGGACTATCATACCTATACATGTGTATATATATTTTTCCACAAGCACCTAAATCATATAAAAAGAGCAATGACAGAATTTAAGAGCAGAAACATGCATTGCTAAATAAAGGGAAAGAGAAATGAGGCTTAGAGATGTGATGGGGTGTTAGGTGTTAGGATCCTAAAGGAACAAATGCCTGTGGGAGACCAGGAGATGCCTAAAACATGAGAAGCTTCCTGCTACATTCTAAAGTTGGGTGGTTTATTCCATTTTTTTCCATTTTATCGGTATACATGCTAATACAGATACAGTAATTTAAGAGAAGTATTATATTTCAGTTCAGAAATATGAGTGGATCCTCTGTGGATTCATTAAGAATGAAATGCTATTCCTAAATAACTAAAAGGCTATCTCTGTTAACTTGACAGTATGTGTGGATTTTTTTCCTCTCTGATCTGGTGATATATTTTGAACTCTCATCTTCTCATGTGTAACTATAGCTCATTGCATCAATTCTGTGTCCTGGCATCCTCCCAGCCAAGTGGCAAAACACCTGGCTCTTCTCTTACTGCCGGCTGCAATGCTTCCATGGAGCTCTTCTGCTTGGATAACAGCCTAGCATGATCCTTGTGTCTGGGCACTAAAACCTCAATGAATGAGAACTACTGTTTCGTTACTGTCGGCCTCTTTCCTCTTGTCAGCAGAGGACGGTGCCTCTGTTCCATGTGTTGTCTGGCAAGGCAGAGCTGCCCCAAAAATGCTTAAGTCATGTTTGATGGCTCAGTGGGTAGGAAGGTTATGCAGATTTGCAAAGTCAGAGTTCTCTGTTGTCATGATGAATTGCAGTCAATACTATAATACATCTGCAGAACCCTCGGTTTCCTTTTTAACAATATATCTAATAATGGCATATACAGTGAGGAAGCCTTTGTATGTTTTCTGCTTAAACCAAGTTTCTTGCATATTGAATGGGGAAATCTATGATAAGGAACTTTTTCTAAGCTAGCTAACTTAGAAAAACAGCTCGAGCCTGTAAATGAATGAAAGGAAAAGTGAAATAGCACAGCTGCTTTATGCAATGGCTAGCCTGTCTTCAAGCAACTCGGCTGTGAAAAGACACAAGCCTGGCAATTATTGCTTTTCCCTATGGGCAGTTTGTATTCTTGAGGAGTGAGTTCCCTCCTGTCCCTGTCTCGGGTGGGGGTGGCATTGTGCTGGGTGGTGCAAATGCTTCAGTTGTGGTAAATAAGGTCAATTAGGACACTAGGTTTTTCTAAATAAATCCCTGGCTATTTCTTCTACAACTTTCAAAATGTAAAACACCAGTTCTCTTGATAATATGGCTGAGGCAAGATGCCCAGAAAGATGACATATGTTGTCTTCCAACAACTGCAGCTCCCTGATCTTACATATTTCTTGAAGCAGTAAGTGCTGCTCTAAGAATTGCTGCTTAAAGTGGCTGCTGCTGTGGAGAGCTGCTATTCCCTCATGGCCGAGCTGTGCTACCAGATGTTACTTGGGCAGCAGGAAAGAGATGTGCAGCTCTGCAAAAAGACTCTACTGACTATATGCATCAGTGATTTAGAACCTGGACATTACTGATGATATCCAGAATAACTTTAAATGTTGTCTTGGTGTAAACTGTTGGTAGTAGCTTTTTGTTTGGTGTGATTTTGAAGAACTTACCTCTTCCTTTTCCATGATATGTTATGGCCGCCTTTCACTGCCTAGGGTAAACTATTTTGGTTAACCAATGGAGGATATTGTAGATTCACTAGCTCTGTAAAGCAAGTAATACTTTAAGTTTTCCGGTTATAACTGGACTGATGTAAATAAATTAGGTAAGGCTAAAGCAGGGCTCCAGAATAAGCAGCTGCTCTTAACTTTTTTTCTTCACCTAATGTACTCAGGACTATGTTGTCTATTCCTGTCCTTTTCCCAAAAAGCTCTTAATATTTTTATTTTTATTTTATTTTTTTTAATTATCTTTGGGTAGAGTGAGGCCAGGCCAAGAGCTAGTAATGCTCATTAGTGTCTGGGCAGGGCAGTGCTGGCGTCAGACCGGAGCAATGGGGGAACTGGAGTTACCTGGAAGCAGTGGGCTGGCACCAGCTTCCTAGGGCCCAGTGCTGCATCCTGTTCATAAGTGTTGGCCAGGACCCTGCCTTGCATATGACTGCCAGTGTTCAAGTGTTACATTAACTTGTATAGACCATAGATAACAGTTTATCCAAGTGTTTGAAATAGAAAAGTGTTTGTTATATGTAGGTATTATTTGATGAAGATCTGTAGCTGGGAGTGGTGTCTTAGACAAGCATGCCTGCTGGTTACCACTGTAGACTAGATACCAAGAAGTGCTGATAGTCTTGCAGTGATTATTATTATTATTTTTATCTCCTTTTCCATTATAATATTAACAAAAGGCAAAGGAAAGTGATAATGAGTGCTGACAGTTTTTAAAAACATCTGCTTTTAGATGTGAAAGTAGGGAGTTTCTTGGAAGAGCTGCTGGAGAGGAGAATTTTAAGCGACGGAACTAGGTTAACACATGGGGCGAAGATTCCTGTGAGAAATATTTCTGCAGGGAATTTGTGGTGTGTGAAGGAGTGGGGTCAGTGGCTGGGTCAGTGTTGGAGAGAGTTGAGAACTGAAAGTACGTATGAGACTTGGGAATAAAATTCCATAATGACATAGAAAACTATTGTGTCCTATTAGATCTTTCTTTATAGGTGTGTAAAATGTGCATACCCAGTAAGAGTTGGCAGAACTGGCTTTGATTGCAGGCTAGTGATGGTGTGATGGCCTTGGTCTCCTGTGGGTGTGAGACTAGTCTTGCAGGATATGTAGCCCCTCTTATTAGATTTACAGGAATGAAAGATCAAGTGGAAGTGCAGCAGGTAATCTTTTGAACCAAACCTGCCCAATTATTACAATTACAATGTTGCTTCCTTTTTGATTTTTTTTTCTATGGCTTACCTAATATGGGTTGCCTAAAGGTAGACTTGTGTAAAATGGTGTTTGTGACTACAGTTATTTGAAGATGGCTAGCTTTACAGTTTAAAATGTAGTAATATGTTTTTAAAAGTATAGTAGTAATTTTTTTTTGCAATGTTAATGAAACTGGTGGATTAACAGGCTATTTAAAAAAGCATGCTCTGGCAAATAATTTACTTAACACTATGGGTACTAGCTTTTGCTTTTATTTTGCATCTCTTAATCATAAATCTGCTTAGTGGTATTTAGAAAAATAATAAAAATGCTATTTTTCAGCAAGTGAAGCCTGAGCTTTCCATAATGTGCAAACTGTCAAGCTGGAATAGTAAGATAGAAAGAAATAGAATTGGGCTGCTGTAAAGAAGTCAGCATTTGAAACTGTGAAGTAAGGCTATCTTTTGGCTTGTTGCAGTAGTTTTATTCCATGTGATGCTGGGGTTGTCCGGTCATACCCAAGGCCCCCAATTTCTACTACATTTAGGACATTCCTCTTCTAATGCCCTAAACTGGACACCTTCCTTGGTTCGGGACAAAGAGTTTTCAACTGATGCTTGCCAGAGCAAGCATTGAGATTAGACTGCCAAACGCTTTCCCCAACTTTATTGTGGTCCAAAGTAACAGTAATTGCTGAAGAAGAGAAACTTGATAATTTGCATTAGCTAGCAAATCTTCAAGATACTAATGAATTGCCTACCCACTCCTGTGCGTAGTCAGATAAACAATGTTTAAACTCTGGAAAAATTTGGAAAATGTACTTGATGCTTCCTGCTATCACTTCAGTCTTGCAGGGGCCTGTTTGCCTCTTTGTAGTCATTGGGGGTCTGTCTCTGCAGCTGTTGTCAGATGTTTAAGGCAAACTGATGTACTGGATGGCTATTCAAAATTATTTTTTTCCTTGTATTGAAGCATTTTATAACAAGTTGGTCGAATTTACATTTTTCCACCCCTAGAATTGAGGAGTTCACTTCAATTTTCTTTTTAATAGACCAGTTAATGCTCATTATTTAAAAAAAGTCTAATAAGTTAAAAACACTTATGAATATTTTGCCCC
>JAVCKT010089942.1:0-14420 GCA_032273925.1 Rhynchotus rufescens
AGGCCCTGGAACCAGGGGGAACCAAGATGAGTTATTGTGTGTCACTAACCCAAGTATTATTCTTAGCCTTTGGTTTGAAGCTGAAGTTCAGAACTTGATGTGTATTGATTATCAGACAAAAACTTTCTTTTCGTTTAATGAATTTGATAGTGAAAATAGGGTAAGATGGTTTATTTTTGCCTTTGACATTTAATTTAATAAACAGGATATCCTTTTGGACAAAGGATTCAATTCTAATAGCAGCTATAAAAAATTCACTCGGCTTTTAATGACTGTGTATGGCAGAGTGTCAACTGGAGGCAGCCCTAGAAATTCAGGAAGGAATGCTGAGGCAGCATTCCCGACCTGCTCAGTTCTCTGGGATGCCTGTCCTTGTCTCTCTCCTCACTTTCTGGCTTGTCTGATTGTTCCTCTGAAAGCTGCCACTTCCCTACTGGTGACTTTGTCCGTCACCTGCTTTCTTGTTTTCTTCATTCCTCCTGACCTCCTGAGTATTGGCATTTACCAACACCAAAAGGGTTTTCCTTGAACTTTTAGCTGTTTTTCTGTCTTTGTTCCCTACTGCCTTCACTGAAGAACTTCTCACCAACTATCTCACCAAGATACATATTTTAAAGCTTCCAGATCTAGCCCAGCTTGTCTCCTCTCCTAGTAATCAGCTTTAATATTTAATTATTCCTACACTAAGAATTTGCCTTTACTTCAAGGTTAAAATCTGTTCCACTTAGTTTCCAGTCAGTGGCTCTTGCCCGTTGTCAGCAAGACTGGGAAGACTGTGCTATCAGATTTGTTCTCTATGAAAGCAATCTTTTCCAGTGCTCACATCACTTGTAAGCTTATCCTTGAATATCCTGAGTACATCAAGAGCTTCTTGGTCCTTATTGAGAAGAATACCTCGGGTCCTAGAACATTTTTATGAACCTTCTTGGCATTTGCCCGAAGATGCCCCCACCGCAGGGATGTGCATGCACCAAGCGCACCAGTTTAATGATTATCTTTCCAGTGCTGCAGTGCTGTTTTCAGCTGGTTGTCTTAGAAAGATCTATTATAACCACTGAGGCCTCCTTTTTGGTCGCTGCGGACCATCTCATGTCCTACAGGTAGAGTTGTATATGTTGTTCCCACGGAGTCCACTTCAGTCCTGTTGAACGGAGAGCGCTTAATTTGATGGTAAAATGCAGCTACCAGAGGCTGCACTGGCACTGCCCTCAGCAAGGGCACTGCCCTCAGCTCCTGCTGCATTTGAGAGTACCTACAACAGACGGCCTAAACTGGGTACTCTGGAGGGCTCAAGTTTTATCCTTAAATGCAGAATTTTAGCTGTTTCAGTTGCACTCACTGCTTGCCTCAGTCTTTACACTTGCAAAAGGGGTTGCAACTACACCAACTGTTGTAGGAATAGTGAGGCAGGATGTGAAACTCTAACAGTAGTTAGCGTAGCAAAGAAAGGCCGGAAAACGTGACTGCCGTCAGTATAGTGCACAAAAATGAGATGTTCACATGGAATGTGGAGGTTAAAAAAAAAATAAGCTAGTAACTCTAAATGAGCTGTGATTCCTATAGAAACCTAGTGTTTGACAGTGTGTAATGAATGGACACTGGAGAGAAATTTGAAGTGCGATGGGCAGCCTGTTGTTGTCTGGTTTTGCAATCTTAGCATGCATGTGGTGGAGACTTTTCCATTTTGTTTGAATTTGATAAAAATATATCAGTGCACTTGGCTGATTATTTGTTTGACAGGAAATAAAGACATTGGAGTCGTTAATACCATAGGCAGCCAGGTGCAGTTGTGGAAGGAGGTAATAGATCCCTGTGAGCCTAATGAGTCATTCAGGGAGATCACTGTACGTGGTGTCATTCAACTTCACTGCTGGCGCCTAATGGGATTAATAATGCTATTTATATCAATAAGATTAGCAGCAGATAGGCTCAGTGTTATTAATAGTATAATTAGCATCTGTGATGAATTTGTATCAATGTTGAAGTGCAGTCTGCATTAGCACGTCACAAAAGCTGTCGCTGTTCTCAAGTGGATGGCAGGTGCAGAGCCTAAGAAACACCTGCCTAAAGAGCATCGTCATTTAAGCTGCCACGTTTGGTTTGGAGAATGTCATGGTTTCTCTGTCCAGGACTTACACTAATGTCATGAGTATTGCAGGTGACACCAGAAAAGACACCTTGAATCATCTAGTCTGCCTTCAGGGACTTTGTTGATGTGTTCTGGGCATTTTTTCCCTTAATATTGGATTGTGCCTGGTTTTGAATATTTACAATGTGACTCCAAAACCACTTTCCTTGAGAGGCCAGTCACTTACCAGTTATACTTTTCTTTAACTTACACTGCCAGCCTACCTACCAACTTCTGAGGCTAATTCCCTTCTTCCATTTTTACATTTATGTTGTTGCCTTGAAGCTATTTATAGGCTGTGATTGTATTCCTTTTGAGTCATCCCTTTCCTAAACTATATGTATTTAGTTCTTCCAGTTCCACATATGTGACCTGTTCATCTAATTTTTGGGGTCACAGACAGAGAAGGGGAGAGGCTGCCACAGCAGCTGAGTGGAGTATGGGTTAGAGGAAGAGAGACTGTAGTCAAGACTAACCTTTAAATGTATCAAAATTCTCATGTATGTAAAATATGAGCATTTTGAAACTGATGCAAATTTAACTTGGGCAACTGTTGCTTCACCCTTTTAGTTCTCAGTTTAACAAAGAAGTTAAAGATCTGATGAGCCTTGGTCACCTCGGTGCCTCTTTATTCAAAAGAAGATTTTGAGCCATACTTAGTCTTTTTGGAACGTTGTGCTGAGGAAAAACAAACAAAACGTTTCCTTTGTTCAGGACTTGGATTCAGGAAGTAGCTTTGAAGATACCCCCACAGCGCAAAAGTTGCCTCAACACTGAGTGCCAGAAATGAAAGTAGGAAAGCACGAGTAGCTGAACAGGCCTGTAGTAGTTAGCACAGAGGATGTTGCAGAGTATAAATGCTGTTATCCCGTGTAAATAAAATGTAGAAGGAGAGAGGGTAAGGTGTATTGGCCTTGTAACTATCAAACCTGAAAGGCAAATATCTTCATATTCCAGGATATATTAATTTACTTCCTTTGTGCCTTCGCTGTATTCTTTTGCTGCATTCCAAATAAGATGGAAGCAAAGCAAACCTCTGTTGTTGTTGAAAGTACCACCTAATTTCAAAAGAACAAGCGGAAGAGTGAATTAGGAATGTCACACGGGCAGAATAGGATGGCTCTGACCTGGTCTGTGATTTGCGCACACCTCTACTCATGGAGCAGCTTAAATTACAAGTATTTTTTAGGTTGGCAGAGCCTTCTTGTAGCAGTATCATATCAAGTGCAACAGAAATAGGATAACTCAGATGATAATATCTCTGGGGCAGTCGCAGAGTAATGCCTGCTGTAACGTAGAGGCACTTTATGCACTGCCTGTTTCTTCCATTAGTTCCAGTATGCTTTTGCCGTAGCCTGCGGGAGACCAAGCGAGAGCGTGCTGGCAGAAGAAACGCTCGCAGGCTCCACACAGACTCCACTTGGAAAATGGCTGTCTCGGCTCGTGCAGCTTGGCCTCAGAAAACTCTCCAAGCAGTATTTTCTTTGTATTCACAGCAGAATGTAGAGTAATTCTTCAGCCACGGTGTATAAAACATTTCATGCATGGTGGAAGAGCTCTCTCCATCGGGTAGTAATCAGCGCAGGACATTACAGAGCGTTGCAACCACGGTACTTAGAGCATCCCCCTGGCAGAAGTGGCTGCTGCCAGTGAAACCCTTCTGAATCGGGCCTGTGTGCACAGCATCCATGTGGCTGGTAACGGCCCCAATAAATTGGGTGGTGATCATCTTTATGGTTGCAATTTCGTATAAAAGAGCAAAGCTCAAAATGATGGAATTAACAATATTGGGTTTGTCAGCTGCTTGCTCCTGGACATTGTAGATCCTCAGTGGTGTTTCTGGACTACCTTTTGCTTTTGGCTGGGCTTTTTATCAATGCTGAGTTTTTGTTACTGTTGCAGGAGAGGAGGGAAAAAGAGACTCCTGTGAGTGTAGCATCAGTGTGGAGATGATCTGCTGAAGGGAGTTGTTGGGGTTTTCCATAGGGAATGTAGGAAGTGCTTAGAGGAACTGCAGTGTAACCAGAGAATCTTTCAATTCATTCATCAGTGTGCTCCATTCTCCACTTGCAGACCAGTGGGACACTAAACTGTGGAGCCAACAAAATGAATCTGCATCACCAAAACTTTTCCATAAACAAAACGTTGCTTAGGAGAACTACCTCAGACCCCACTTTGACAAATCTCATAATAAAGCTTACTCATTCCTGAAGCGCTGATCATCATTTTCTCTGGAATGAATTATCACATTCCAAAAGTGCATTGAAACATGAACACCTTTGCTGGTATTGGCTATAATGAGAGGGATGCAAATGCTGTGCATTTGCACAGCAAATGTGCATTTGTGCTGCTTCCAGGTTTTCCCTCTCGTGTATTAACTACTTTGGCTCACTGCTTGTGTCCTGGCTGCAAGTGGAACCTTCAGTAGGGTCGAGGAGTCAGAAAACTCCCAATGAAAAACTTCTAGCAGAAAATAACTAGTGTAATGTAGTAAAGCATAGTCTGCTTCTGTACATGTCATTCATATAAGAATGAGACAACTCTTAATACTCTGTTATTTTCTGTGTATGAAAACATATGCCTGTTTTATTTTAAATTCTCTCCTCCTCTTCCATTAAGGGCAAACAAGATTTTTGAGAATCTCTTGTTTTTATCTACTTAATAAAATATATTAGCAAATGCTAACGCCGCTATGAACAAACACATTTCAGTCTGTTCTCACCTGATAAGGATTAACACATGCCAGATATCTTTAACACACTTCTACACACCTTCAGCAGCCTGAGAAAGCACCGTAGCCGAGGCGCTGAGCAGTGATGCCGGCTCCCGAATGCTGCGTCTCTGCAGAGCTGGGCGAGCAGCCCACATGCAAACTTCTCCCCCAGCCCTGTGGGTGCAGTTTGGCAAGGGCAGAGGAGGCAGCTAGGGAGCACCTGGGACTACCTGAACATGTTGGGAAACAGCACTTTTTTTGTTAAAATATGACTGAGGGACTCAACCATTTTGCACAAACTAGGCCTTGGTCTCAGTCACCCAGCACCTTTTGCTTTGCAACTGGACTCAGCTCCATTTATCATCACTCTCTATGCTCTGCTGTTCAGCCAGTTCTCGATCCACCTGACTGCGCTCTCGTCCAGACCACTCTCCCGGAGCTTCCATATGAGGCTATTGTGGGAGATGGCATCGAAAGCCTTGCTGAAGACAAGGTAGACAACATCCATGGCTCTCCCCTTGTCCAGCCAGCCAGTCATCCCATCGTAGCAGGCTATTAGGTTCGTCAGACATGACTTCCCCATGGTGAATCCATGCTGACTACTACTCATCACCTCCTTCTCCTTCATATGCCTAGAGATGTCCTCTAGGATGAGCTGCTCCATCACCTTTCCAGGGACGGAGGTGAGGCTGACCAGCCCGTAGTTGCCCGGCTCCTCCCTCTTGCCCTTTTTGAGGACTTGAGTGATGCTGGCTCTCTTCCAGTCCTCCGGCACCTCCCCTGCTCTCCAGGACCTCTCGAAGATGATGGAGAGAGGCTGAGCAATAACCTCGGCCAGCTCCTTCAGCACTCTTGGGTGCTTCCCATCTGGGAATTTCCCATCTGGTGACCAATTTGCCTAAGCAATCCCTAACCCAATCCTCCTCAACAAGTGGAAGGTCTTCCTCTTGCCCATTTATCTCTCTTTTACCTGAGCTCTGTAGTTCTTGGGGACTAGCCTTAGCAGTAAAGGCAGAGGCAAAGAAGGCATTTAGTAACTCAACCTTCTTGGCATCCTCTGTTACCAAGGCCCCCTCCCCATTCAGCAGTGCACTAACATTTTCCCAAATCTTTCTCTTGCTGCTGACATATTTATAGAAGCCCTTCTTGTTGTCCCTGACATCCCTCGCTATCTCTAATTCCAGACGGGCTTTGGCCTTCCTCATTGTGCATCTGCATTCTCTGACAAGGCACCTGTATTCTTCCCATGACTGCTGATGTTATGCTCCTTCTAGAAAACAAACTTGCTCAAGAAAGAAAATGGAAAAAGAGCAAACGAAGAAATAAGGTAGCGCTATTGTGGGCGAATCGTTCTGTGACTTTATGTTGCTAATTGGATAATGACCTAAAACTCCTGTTGCGCTGCTGACTGTGAGCAACAGAGCTGTGAACTGCATCTGAATGCTGGAGCAGGCCTTAATGGATCCAGAGATCTTAGGTACCAACAATGATTTCCTGAAATCCAATGACTGAGGTTATTCGGAACTATTTATAAGGTGCCTTTATAGTGCTGCTCAGTGTTTGAAGTTTTCGGTAGGCCTTTCAAGCCAAATACTCCAGGGATGCATCACTGAAAGCA
The DNA here is from genome assembly GCA_032273925.1 of Rhynchotus rufescens. Lineage (NCBI taxonomy): Eukaryota > Metazoa > Chordata > Aves > Tinamiformes > Tinamidae > Rhynchotus > Rhynchotus rufescens. The sequence continues at coordinate 6,460 of JAVCKT010089942.1, forward strand.
CAAAACTGATATAAAAGTCAGGGATGTTTACAGGTTGTAGAGGAAAGGCTTATATTGCTTTCTGAACATTATTGATTTTATATTGAGCAGAAAAGGTTCTCTTAGGGTGGAGAGACTCTGGAAATGATTTAAGTGTGAAGTACATACAGACTAAAGCAAAGATGTGTGTGCTTTATAGCTAGGGTGATGATCTGGGAAGAGGGTGTTGTGATCAGCGCCAACCTCTGGTACAACCTAGTTCATCACTTCCAACATGAGCTTCTTTTGCTGTGACAGATGGTTTGTCACCTCCAGCCTCTCGAAGGGAAGCTGCAGAGCATCTTTCCAAGAGGGTGGGATGAACCCACCTAAAATAGAACACGCTGCCAGAGCAGGCAAGGAATGAGAAAGCTGCCCAAGAAAAGTGTTGCTGGCAACATCAGCCCGGTGGCTCCTGCAAGTGTGAAGCTTCCTTGTTGCCTGTGGCAGCAGCTCATGGCAGAAGGCACGAATTGAGACATCAGAGTCCCTTTGCTCATGGAGCAGATGGAAACGTTTGGCCACTTTGTGGCTTTCTTCTTGCTGTCTGGACCATAATTGCCCTTGTTTTCATAACATCCAGCATTAATGTTTCCCAGAGTTGCCCCTTAAACAGAGGAAAAAATACTCTACAGCATATTAACAACAGGAGCATATCACAGGGACTGGCTTGCTGCATAATCCAGCGCAGTTATCAGCCAGCTGTGCACATAACGCGCCGAGGGGAGGCAGCCGGCTGCAGAGCTGCGGTCTGGAGCTCTCCAAGCTGCGCTCTCTGCGCACCGGCTAGGGCAGCCGCGCTCGTGGCCAGCTTGTTTCCTTGGCACCCGTTTATATGAGCAGTAGTCGTCCTTCCCTGGGGTGTTTCATGCCGTTGGAAGAAGCCTGGAGCAGCTCTGTGGGAACGAGCTAATTGCGCAGTAGGCAACAGCTCCTGGGTGATCGTCACGTCTCTGCTGTAGTAATTTTTAAACCTTCCGGACTTAAAAGATTTGGACAAGTTTGGCTTATGATTTATCACAGATTTATTCCAGTATCTCATACTGAGCTATTGCCTATATCTCTCCACTCAGCATATTATTTTATCTCTATGTGATTAGTGAGCAAGGTAATATTTGATGATATAGTGTAGAAGGGTTTTATTAGCAAAGTTTATAGCTACAAATTTTATTGGCAAAAGTTTTACTTACTTACCAAGTTGTGTGTCGTCCTAAATAAATGCCAGCAAAACTTTTATGTTGTGCCACATACACCATTGTGTATTCAAAATGCGCCTGGTGCTTTATAGGGAAATAATCTGTAAATAATTAAGATTTTTTTTTAAAACAGAAATGTGTCTTTATTCTATCAATATCCCTGTAACAGAGGTACAAGGATGGTTGTGAAATCTCACAGCTTTTCTTTGTGCTGTTTGGGGTGCATCCCGAAGTGGCAGCCTCCATCCACAGGTAGAAAGGGCCTGAACTGGGTCATTTGGTAGACCAATTTTTCAGTGATATTCTGGCTGGATAATGCGTCCAAGGGATGTGAGATCATTGCAAGTGGGAGGAAAAAAAAATTAAGAAAAAAGGGGAAATGGCCCAGGGAGTGAAGGGGCACCTCTGCAGGGGCACCTCTCCGCCAGGCCGGCTGCTGAGAGCTCCTCAGAAGGCAGACAGAGCCTCTCATGGCAGTTTCAGCTTGAGAACTGTGTTTTGGGTCGATGCAGTATTTTATTTTAATGGAAAAAGAAATGCAGTTTTATATTAAGCAATTCCTGTATCTAGTCTGCTGCTATTGTATCAACCTTTATAAAGCACTCCCAGTTAGAACTATCTAGCACTCCATAGCTCTGGACGAGCTGCAGTCCAAGTTTACTTGGTGCTCACATGTCATTGCTCTCTTATTGCTTTCCAACAGTCATCACAAAAGAGGCAGAACAACTGAGATGGGAAAACATGGCTTTTTTATTTAAAAGGTAGCAAATATACTCCCCTCTGTAAGCGGTAGCAGGCATTGCTTAGAAAATTTCCAAAGTAAGGAAGTTTTACTGAAAACTTCTTTCATCTCTCAGGCGTTGGCGTTATTGTTCTTGACATTTTATCTTACAACATTTCCATCTTTCCAAGTTTGATTATTATGTTCATATGAGCCGAAAAGCCCTCAAAAACTGAACTCATCCAGCCAAGCAGACACTGCAGACAGAACCACTTCAATCCTCAGAATTGGTACCCACTCCTAAGTCAGCCCTGGTTCACTCAGCACAAAGCCTGAGATGTGTCTGGCTTCCCTCAGTCCTCTTTCCAGGTTTTTGCAGGGCTGCTGTCACCTCTGCATTAGTCTGGAAGTCCCAAATGAGAGCACAAGTGACGTGCTGCTTCGCTGTGGCCACTTTAGCTGTAAATATCTCACAGCTACAGAGGTTGTTTCCTGACATTACACATTCAGTTGTGTGAGGAGTATTTACAAGATAGTGCTTTGGACATGTTAACTCAGCTTGGTACTTCTGGATGACATTTCATAATAAACCGAGTTGCAAACGTCTCCCTGCAAAGCGCTGGCTTGAAGATACAAGGCAAATGAGTGAGAGCCCAGCGTAGCCAGCTCCTGGAGGACATTCCTGGCCCTTCTGCAGTGCAAGGCTCTCCTCCTGCCAGTGCTGGAGAGGAAGAGCAAACTCCTCACAGAGTCCCTGGGCAGTCAGCTTCCTTACGTGGGAGTGTGGGTGCTCTGGCTGCTCAGACCTCGTGTGCCCTGTACACTCACTTTGCTGTATCTCAGAAGTTGTTCTCTTTGGGCATCTGCTTCTGCATGAAGTAGCTGTCTCCATTCTGCCCTGTTACCGGTCAACATAACCCAACTCCTGTGTCCTAAACCTGCCTTTCAGGCTGCTGCAACACCCTGTGATAATCTCTCACAGCCTCTCATTACATCCTGCTGTAGTAACAGTGTAGCCTGGCGTTCCTGCAGACTGAGCTTGCTGCAATACTCAAAGCAGAGATTATGGGGCATCATGTGGCCAGAACAGCAGTAGTGGCTGCAAATAGCTCTTCGCTCCCTATCAAGCCATGCATAGAAGCAGATGGCTCACTGCTCAGGCAGTATCCTGGCTTTTCAAAAGGAAAAGATGGCCAGCCTAATTTCTCCTTGAACACCAGTGCTTGAGAACCTTTCACATAGCTCAACAACTCACTACAAGCTCCTACAAACCCACGTTGGCAGTGGCTAGAATTACAGGATGAGTGTTGCACTTTGTGTCTTTGAAAAGCTCTCCTTGGAAAGTCACTATTACATTTTACAGAACTTCTCCCTCCTCCTACAATACTGTACATCTGAAAATATCCCTGAAGAGCTGTTTTATGAGCTGCCCTCCTGGCTCCAGTGCTATACAGGCAGTTGCTGTAAATGCATTAGGCTGGGTCTGTGCAGCCCTGTGAAATCAGAGATGAGAGTGTGAAACAAAACAGCCAGGCACATTTCAGAGTCGCTTTTGGAGGAAGAACAGAAAAAGTCAGACAAGCTTTTTTTCCCTCTTGCATCACACAAACTTTAATTACTCCATTAACTTTGCTTTTTAGTCGGGTCAAGATCAATAGTGTATCAGAGATGAGTGCCAAGCCCTATGCAGCACATCAGAAGGGATGGAGTTATTAGCAAGGCACATTTAAGTTTCTGGGCGTTGGAAGCGCTGCTATTATAATCCAGATGAAAACTTTGAAGTAATATCCTGTGAAAGATTGAAAAGCATCCTGAAGGTTTAGCTCAAAAAAAAGCTGTGAGTGAGATGAAATTCTTGAACGCTTGTGTTCAACGGCAGATTGGCTCGAGATGCATAGTGCTGCTCTCCTGACTCTTTAGCTTGCTTTAAAGGCAAATGCAAAGTTCACTTATCATTTATACTTGACAAAGCATGTGCTCATTTGTCCTCTGACAGTCCCTGGTTCTGTAGGAGCCTCTGTCAAAGCAAGAGTGCTTCTGTGAGAAGTCGAATGTTTAGACCAAACAGCCCTTGTTGTGAATGTGCCTGCTCATTTGGAGCTTGCTTATTAGCTCTGATTGAATGAGTGAAACTGCATTTTATAAAATTGCTGGCATTCATCTTTTCTTCTGTGCTTTGATGGAGGCAGCACTGGTTTGGGCAGGGAAGAGACATTTTCCGTGCTTGTATGAGAGAAGCATTTTTGTAGACGCAGAGAAAAGTGTGCTCTGTTACCAGTTTTAGCTTGACCCCTTGGGAATAGGAGGCATCATCCACACGCTTTCGGAAGTTCACAAAATGTGTGGCGTTTTTCCTCGGCAAGGAATAAAACACTGCTAATAGCTGTCTCTGGAGCAGATTTCAGCTGCAGACAAGACCTCAAAGAGCAGTTGGCACTGAGTGAACCTCTAAATCTCATTCTGCGAGACTGAATAGAGGCTAAAGGCAAAAACGTGGCCAGCTTTCTCTTAAAGTCTCCTTGCTGGCTTGAAGCCTTTCACAGTTTGGAATAAATGTTTATTTTTCTGGGGTGTTAGTGGCTTTTTTTTTTTTTTTTTTTTGCTAAATGTGACAAATAAATTAACAGTTGGCTGATATTAACCTATACAAATTGAGAAGAATTAATTCCTTTGAACAATCAGAGGGTAAAGTGTATGAAAGGTTGCTAGACTTTTCCTAGTTTTGTGTTTCATGGACAGACTTAGGCTGTGTATCATACAGCAGATCTGAATCACTAAATCTTCTGGTATTTCCAGACGGACTTTAGATCAGGCCTTGGGAAGCAAACAGTCCTGGTGAAAAAATGAGGAGCAATAAAATGTCAAAGACATCAAAATAGAAGAGTTTTTAAAACTCTACACATAAGACTCTTTGGACTGAAATAATTTCCATGTCTGATGGAGGTCCCAAATAGCTGCAGCAGGGGCTGGGCAAAGCATAAGACCCAAATTAGAGTTCCTAGTTGGTGTCTCTTACAATCATTTTCTTATTCCTTTCAGTGTAGGGTATACGGTTTCAAAAAAAGCTAAAGATGTGACTGCCTTTCTTCAAATTTCAAGATAAATCCGGGGGCAGGTTCAAGCAAGCATAGTTTAACTAACTGCACTGCCACCATCTCTGTTGCTGTCAGGCTTAGGATGCCTCATTCCCTCCATATATTTCCCCCTAAAGAAAGGCATCAGAGATAAAGATGCAGGACAGCACTGGTGTCTCTGGGTCTCAGCAGCAGTTGAAGGCTTGACTAAAAAGTCTTGTTAAGAGTCAAAGAACATCTGTGCAAGGAATTGGTTTGGATGCAATGAGCAAAACGGGGAGCTGATACTCAAGTGATGCTGTAGGAGTTGTCATTGCAGGGATCAGGGCTCTGGAACAGGGCATGACAGCTGCCCAGAGCGTGCCGGCACGCTACTAGCGTGAGCATTATTCCTTTGAAAAATGTTGAGTGTTGCAAACAGCAGCATATGCTCTCACGGCAGTGCATGGGCAAACGTTCGCATGCGAAAGTACTATTTTTGCAGAGGAATTGCCTAGAAAGCCCAGGGTTGTCCTTGTAGGTTTACTGGGACACATGCCTGCTGAACACTTCATGAATATTTAACATTGCTCTATGCCGTCCTTTACAAGCTTCACTGAATCTGCAGATGAGGAGAGAGGGGCTTTTGGATTATGCACGCAAACCTCCACAGAGCGTTACACGCCACTGTGCTGCTGAGAAAATAACAAACCCAGTGACCACTCAGCCCTTCACCCGGTTGGGTAGCAGCCTCTCCTCCCACCGCTGAGCCTAGCACGGGACCTGGGCGCTTGCCAGCCCGTCTGCTCCCCAGGCAAGTCAGCATTAAGGCACTACCGTGATTGAGGAGTTTGCACTCCAAGCACCGTCTGCCATCGCTTTGGTCTCTCGGGCCTGTGGCTGCAACGTGCTCATTCCCGTACACGCTCCGCAGATATTAGTTATTAGCTTCTGTGGGGGCTGCCAGCAGCACCATCTATTATGGCCATAAATTGCACAGCTATTAAAGCAGCAGGAGAAGGTCACAGTGACGAGGCCAGGGCAGTGCTCGTTGGGGCACGTGGTTGCCAAAGACCGTACCACATCACTAAAAATAAAGGCATCAGCTGATGACATAGTCAGATCCTGTGAGTCAGTAATTTGGACCTTCCTGTATTTCTTTCAGCGAAAGCCCCCTGGATGCTTCCTACTCAGAGCAGTCTTTTGAAAGAAACACTCAGGAAATAGATCCATTAATTTCCCGGGATAAACAGCTGGCTGGTAATGCCTGAGCACAGGCTGTGTGCTTGGTGTGCTCTCCCTTGAGGGTCCTGTGTCCCCCAGGCAGGATGTTCAGCACAGGAGGACAGGTGCCCGGTGCTGCACTCCTGGAGAAGGAGCAGGGATCCAGACACCTGGTGAGCAGGAGGGTCATGCCGAGGAGCTGGGAGCAGAGAAACCATCTTAGGGACAAGAGTCCTTATGTGCTGCTTGAGGGCTTAACAGTGGGCTGCAGAAATGCCTGCTGGCAGGAGCAGGACAGGGGCCAGGCCCTGCCTTGTCTGGGGACAGTGACTGGGGGGAAACTGGTTAATCAGTTACAAGCTATTTTCATTCCTCTTCTCTCTGCCATAGTCTCTTGAGTTTTCCATTGTTAAGAAGTTAAATATTCTATTTTATATTCAGCAAAACCTGACTGTTTAGCTGAAAAAAAACTTGGTCTTTTCTGTGGACTTTTCCATAACAAGAAGGTATTGGGTTCTTTCATGCATTAAGTACAAGTTAATCACGGAATCACCGAATGGTTGAGGTTGGAAGGGATCTCTAGAGAGCATCTAGTCCAAACCCCCCTGCTCAAGCAAGGACATTTGGAGTGTGTGGCACAGGGTAATCCTTATCTCTGTCCCTGCTTTTTGCTATAAAGAGCTACTAAAGGACCAGGTGGGAAGGAATTGAGATCCCTTAAGGGATAAGGAGCCAGAGCTTTGCCTTCGTGCTCGGTAGCTCTCCCGGAGCGTGGGCTGCTGCTCTCGGCACCAGGAGCAGCGAGGCTGGGAGGGTGCGCAGGGCTGGGCACGATGACACTGTGCGTCCTGTGCTCATGGCCTGGGTAGTTGCATTGTGGGCTCAAATCTGTCCTGTTTCTGCAATTGCTATGAAACCTTTCAGAAGTGCTTTAGCAGAGAGCAAAGGCAGTTTCCTCAAAGCACTGCTGGTTGGTTTCGCATTCCCCTTTTCACCCTGTGTGGATATCAGCACCCCTCTTGCAGGTCCTGCACTCGTATTTGAACTCAGAGGGGTGGAAATGTTTGCAAGAGGTCTCCAGAGAGACAGCAAAGCACTTAGGTGGTGAAGATGTGCTGTTTTAATTCAAGGAGGCCAAAAGACAAGTTAGATTGACATTTGAAGCACCACCAAAATAATAAAATGAAAGCAACTCTGCATCCAAGTATCTTCCCCTTTGCGTTCCCAGCAGGATGCTGTAATGGTGCCCTTGTTCCAGATGACTTTCTCACAGGGGAATTGGATAGTATCCAACTTGCAAAATTACCTCTGCTTTAATTTATTTTGCTTTTGAACCCTTAGCACCATATATCTAACTTTTGTCAAATCTTCTCCTTGGTCTCTGAGGCTATAATTTCTGTGTCCAGAGTCTCAAAGGCAGTTATCACTTACTTTAAAAATTATGTATAATTTTAATACCCATATGTTTGGATGATTTATAAAGCTTATGGGGTGAGTCAGGAAGGGCAATGACTTACACTTCATGAATTTTTCCAGCCATTTTAAAGAGGAGTTAATTTCACTTGTGCAGAGGCATTTTAGCAGAAACCTGCAAAGGGGCAGCATATTTAAGGTAACTTATACTTGGCAAAAAAATGAACAAGCTCTTCTCCCTTAGGACTTAATATCAGCCTCACAGAGCTAGATATGATCCAGCTAAATGTATTCCTTTCCTGTGAAAGGTCCTTCCTTCCTTCCTTCCTTCCTTCC
>JAVCKT010090003.1:0-14417 GCA_032273925.1 Rhynchotus rufescens
GATTTCTATGTTGGAGATCTCTCCAGAAAACATTACTTGTAACTTCTCTATAAACTATCCTTAATACAGGATCTGTTTAGTTTCTTGGGACTAGATTGGAATGATTTGTGTTATTCACATGCAATCTATCTTCCATGACTGGCCATCTATATGTGATTAGTCAGTTATCTTTAACTAATTCTGATAAAAATTTGATGCTACATCACACCATGACAGCATTAACTTCTTCTTCTCTCTGTCTCTCTATAAATATTGACAAAAATAAATAAGCAAATAAATAGAATCGTAACTAGAATTTCACCTGTATGTATGTATATACACAAACATATATAAACATGAATGAATGCAAAAGATTTGTGCATGAGTTGGAAAACAAAGACACACTTTTTGGTATGTATGACAACTAGCTAAAATTTATACAAGCTAAATTTCTACTCCCGTTTGTCCTCAACCACACAAATTATATGCATGAATGTATGAATACCAGCACCTAGAGAGGAACAAATGTGTTCCAAAGGTGCAAATTAACATTTATTTAAAGATTTATAATATTTGAATATTTGAATTCTTCTTAGAGAAAACTAACAGAATGATGCTGAGATAAGCCTTTTGTTTAAAAAGGTTTTTTAGCTGATCGAAACTCTATCAAGGGAAGGTTCAGACCTGTCTAGCTTTGTCACACTTGGTCTTAGTGCCTCTATAGTTAATGAGTAGAGAAAAACTTTGTGAAAGATATGATTAAAAATAGCTGTTTTTAACAGAAATAAATGTAAGAAATCAAAGACAACAGAAAGAAATCAAAACCAGAAATCAAAATAAGACCAATTGATACAAACTTCTAATTTAGCAATTACTATCAATTTAAGCAAAACAGAGCCTACATTCATTGTGGTTAATCTTTATTTGCCTTGCCCAGGGAAAGTAGATTGCCATGTCATTATTAGGTCTCCTCCCACTACCTTCCTTCCTCTTCCCTCAAGTTGCTTCTATTTCGATGGCAGAAAATTTGGGGAAACAAAGATCATCTTTAAATTCCTTGAAGCAGAAACTTGAGCAGTCTTTCAAAACATATATTCCACAGAGGAAAGCATTATCTTTCTATTAAAAATATTCAGCAAAAAAAAAGGTTTTGTTTTCATTTTATTTTCTCCTTGAGCCAAATGTAAGGACATGTGAATATGTTCAATTTTTATATATATCTCTAAGTCCTTGGAGATTCAAGAATTTGCTGTCTAGACTTCTTGCTACACTTATTTTCATGCTTGTCAATAAGCTCTTATGCAGACTGGCTTGGAGTAAAATTCACATCCCTCCATTTTGCCTTCATACTCTAACCATTTTGCTACAGAGCCGAGCTCCCACTAGTTCTCATTACCTTTATGAGTCTTGTGCCTCTGGGCTTTCAGCTCACAAGCAAAAGATGCCTCTGTCTCAGGTTACCCTACAGAACAAGTATCTCTTAATTTAAATTAGTGTGATCCTCTGATAAGCAGAAACATGGTCCAACCTGCCAAGGCAGGTCTAAAATCCTGGTATTCCAGTTCCAGGCTTTACTTTAAACTTTAGGCACTTATTCAAAAGCAGAAATCAACTGCCTTTTTTTCTTTTTTTTTTTTTTTTTTTTGAACCCCAGTGAATGCATCTACAGCCTGTGCTCTATCCTATCATGAAGTGTTACTTGCTCTCTGACCAAAGAGAGAACTAAAGATAGCTTGTAAATAATCCCTAAATGGAACTAAGTGCAAACTAGCCATCTAATGATCTCAGGTGGGCAGCCACTCTTCTGAATACATTTTTTTTTCAGAAAGATAGGTGTCTCAGGTAGCTTTCATGAGAAAATGTTTGTGTATACACTATCTCAGGTGCTTTGATGTATAAGAACATAAGACTAGATTACTGGGTCACATCATAGGTCTATCTGGCCCAGTGTCCTATTCTCAAAAGAGGTTGAAGAAGGATGACAAGCAAAGAATGTGAGTGATGCTTCTCAAGAACACTCATCCAACATCCAACCATTTCCATCAACTTCTAGATCCAGAAATGTCTTATATATCATAATTAACTTTTTTTTTTTATTATTTTCCCCCATGAATTTACCTAGTTTTCTTTTGGAATCATGTGAATTTTAACATCTGGAACATTCTGATAAGGTATTTGACAATTTAACTTGATATTGATTCATATAGGTCTGCTTGTCTGAATCTTTCTGCTGAACCTCAATAAATTTCTGGCCATCTAAAAGCTATCTGGAGTTTATATTTAGTCTTCTAAAATGGTGACAAGGTTGAACAGACTCTTCATGCTGAATACCTGCCAGTCCCTGAGAAACTCAAAATATTATAATTAATGTCATTTGTTTTTCTAGTGTGACATCATGGTATTGTCCAAAGGCTCAAATTTTAAAAGCAAGCCATTTATTAGATCAGTTCACTTTTTTTTTTTTTCCATATTCTAATTGGTGTATTTATTTCTTCATTTTAAAAAGCTTTATATTTTCCCTCTTCTAGTTGCATTGTTTCTTTTATTTTCTTTTTTAAAACTTTTTTTTTTTAATCAGCAGAAATAGCATATATTAGTAATAGACACAGAAGGGTGCATAAGAAATATACATTAAAAAAAACAGTCAGCTGAGGAAAGGATTTAGGACACTGAAATACAATTTCTCTTCTTAGCAGAAAATAAAATTTCTGTTCCTATCTTGGATAAGAAACAACAAAGAAAAGTATTAACTATCATACCAATTTTTAGTGGAGGAATGGAAGAAAGAATATTGCTGGTTGTGGTCTGGATCTTTAACTCAGATTGACAGACAGGAATCAAAAATGAGCAAGAAAGCAACACTGATCTGTACTGCAATCATTTTGGTTTTCTCTTTTTTATCTATCTTTTCATCTTCATGCCAACCATCCATTTGTGCAACTATAACCCACAGGTCATTTTGGTGTCATTGTGTGTGCCATCCCCAATGGGTATTATATATAAGTAAAGTAGATAAACAGAAAAAGCAAACAAACAGTCTTCCATGTGATGAATGTAATTTGTGATTAACATGGACAGGAAAAAGATTCTAAACAGAGGTTTGCAAAAATTATAATCCCTTATGTTCAACTTGTTTCTAAATCCATCTGTGAACCACTGATAAAATAGAATGAGAAAAGTCTTTCTAAAGTAAATGATATATTATTACACAAAATAACAGGAACATGCAGTTGTGTAAGTATGAATTAGGCAACCTGTGGTTGACTTTTGCATCGCATAAACATACTAGTTAGCCCAATGATGAAAACAGAGCCAGGGATTTTGTAACCAGCTTCTCCTTGTCCTGACTCTTGAAACTCCTAATATAAAGGACTCATACTGAACTATTCATGTGAGCAAAGCAAACTGCCAGAGTAAGCCACATATAGTGAGCAATAATATATCAGCTAGAAATTGAGAGTATAAATCTATGAAGTATGATTAAAACTGAACTCAAGTAGATATTTTATTTGGTTTGTTGGCTTTGAATTACAACATGAAAGGAAGAATTGTTTAAAGTATGTTTAAAAATGATGCATACAATTACATCATTATTAGTTATGCTACCAATACCTTTTATCTTTTGAGTGACGGTCTAATAGACAATTCCTGATATAGGATTTAGTCATTCTTAAGATGAAACTTTTTTTTTCTCTAAAAATTTGTGCAATTTCAAGGATATTTGAGAGCTGAAAATATGTCAAGGTTGTTTTTATTATTTTTTGCCCTGGGTACCATGTGCACATATACTTAGGGAAAGACCATCGTTGTTTTTAGTTTAGTTTGGTTGTCAACATTGTACTTCATTAGAACATGAATCCACAAAGACTCAATATTATTCACTTCGTAGTTATTGGTGATTTACAAACAAGTAACATCATTTTGATGGAGTGCCACTCACTTTCTCCACATACTCAGGCAGTCTCTTCTGGTTTCAGCCCTAAAAACATGACATTAACAATCACGTCATGAAAATATTTCCAAATTTCATTAATACCAACTAAGTCAAAAGACCATAAAACAAGGACTTTCTATTTCTTTTGTTTATTACTCTGGAATCTAGCATAGAGAGATAATTAAAGTGTTCTTGTTGTTTGTTTGTTTATTTGTTTTCCTGCTACTTGATGTTTTGATTAAGGCTGCTTTTGACATTCTGCCATTATGGTAAATGTATGTCCTTTATCATTCTCCCCTTTGTTTTTAGTTTGACGGTCCTCTGATTAGTTTCAAGGGCTGGTGAGATCTGAGTCCATTTGCCTTCTGTACCTCTTATCCTCTTAGAAAGTGGATTACACTACCTTTCAAAAGAGTCAGTTTCCGCAAAGGAAAAATAAAAACATCACCACACTTATCTCGCCTACTCCCCGCTTTTCCGACTAGGAAACAGCAGGAATGCAAGGGGCAACCCAGCAGCTCACAGTGCCTGACCCTCGGAGCTCACTATTAGGATTCTTAGCAGTGCTGTAGCAGAAGGAAAACCCAAGAAATTTGCCAGATCCTTCACAGTTACTTGATTATTTCAGTTAGCTCAGGGATCTTTTGTGTTCCTGGAGAATCCAGTTGTCAAGATGGCCAACCTTTCAGTAACTTCCCTCTGGGCATGTAATTCTGCATTCTTAGAGGTTTAGAAGAGACTATGATTATCTTTGAGCTCTAAACCATTACAATACTTGAAATCTGTGTGAAGATCACAGTTTTCCACAGTATTTTACAGCAGTGAAATGCTATAAAAGCATAATAGACATATAAATATATATGTATGGATTATCTTTGTATTACTATTTTGCATATATATTAAAGGCCATTATACGAAAAGTCATATCAGTGTAACACTAATTGATTTATCATCAAATTGGGATTGCTATGAGGCAAAACATCATTTTAATACTTCTTTTTCTATTTGTAAATATATAGCAAAGCAGGTAAATTGAATCAAATCAGTGAAATAATCTGTACTATTCTCTCACAAATTAGTAGAGTTCTTCAATAAATATGCAGCTCTGACCAAACATTGTATTGCAAAGACATATCTGATGATGCTGCATACATGCAATACATGCAGCATCATCAGAGATGTTTTTACAATACAATGTTTTATTTTTAATAGGCCATGCTTTAATTCAGACATCATTAGGGAAAGTAATGAGCACCAACAGTATAAACCAGCAGCAATTAAACTACTTTTCTATATATTATACACTGAATAAGTTTTCAGTCACAATGATTTAGCTTTGATTAACTTCTGATAGAATTGTAAAATAACACACTCTCAACAGTTTCCTAAATAATCTAAATATACAGTTGATGAATATGGCTAATCAGAATAGCACACATTAAGTCAACCAGAACTAAAACCATTTAAATACAATTTAGTTGTTGTACAAAAATTTCATTGGAATACTTCTGCCCATCAGTAGACACAGATATGGAAAAAGTGTTTCTGAAACCTTAAACATAACATTTTCCTTTAGCAAATGTGCTTAATGTAAAAATGTAAATGTGCTTAATGTAAAAATCTGAACCTCTAATAAATGAGAGACTATGTAAATGCTGCATAATGATTTTTATAGATATGTCCTGGAGAAAAGCTTCTGTGATCAGGTTTACTTTCATCTCTGTCTTTTCATCAATCAAACATTTCAACTATCCTTCCCTTCGAGAAAGAGTCTTTGGTACCTTCAATTGAAAAGTGGGAATTATAGGGCCTGAACTTCAAGAGACATTTGCTTTTAAAAGCATTGTTAATGTATAGGTATGCTGTCTCAGTTATTGTAAGGGTGTTTTAGGATGATTAGTAGCTATGTATTTTCCAGGAGGTAGCAATGCTTTTATGCTAGTCAATGAATAGTCAACCCTGTTATAGCAAAAAGAGCAGCCTCACACAAACAGAATACATAACTTCTGAGAAAAATGTTATCAGTGCTCTCCTCAGAGCCCCTCGATTTGATCTGGAAGTTGTACTTAGATTAGATATTTAAAAATTCAGGCATAAAATGCTACTTTTACAGCTATTTTTCATAATTTCTTGTATAGACCTTATTCAGAGAAGCCATCTAGTTAAAAGCACTAATGGGAGTATTCTCCCGATTAAAGTCTTGTCTTACTTCTGATTGATGAAGATCCAGAGGCATCATGAAAGATTATTTCTTACTTTCAAGTCTGGTTCTTGAAGTAAAAGAAGTGGACAAAAAGTTATCATTGCAACTGGAATTACGCTACCATAGTAAATGTATTGGTAGAAATGAGTTTCCTCTGTCTGCGCTTCAAGTATACAGGAACATCTGTTGTTCCACTCTAAGCTGAAATTGTGTGAACATGGGTGAATGCAGTACTAATATGAGTTAATAAGACTCATCAGGCAAGCAAATGTGTTTCCTGAGGAGTAAGGTTTCTCTTCCCCAATGTGCTCTGCGAATGGACAAGCTACGGCAAGCCACCACCCTTCAAAATGGAGCATGAACCTGAAGGTTGCAAACTCAGCTCTATTTATTCTATGTGCCAAATAGCTTATGCTTGAACTCTGAGAAGCTTCTAAAGCAGGTTCCTCCATTGCATCTGGAATAAATGTGAGTGGAATCTGAACACCTTATCTTTTTTTAGTGACACAAAGCTGCCTAGAGGCATCCGTCTGGTCCCAAAGGGAGACATGAGAAGTCTCAGGCTTTCTTTACATTGTCTCAGCTACATAGCCTACTCAGAGTCTGTACTGCAGAACAAGGGATTGGAGGAGAAGGGTGGAAAACTAGAATAACCAATTCTGCATGTTAACCACTGGACAGGCAGACGATCTGGATAAACTGGCTTCTGCCTAATTTGCATTGCTTTAGGTCTGTTCCTAATTAGATCTATATTCGCTCCCTTCATGTCTTCTCACACTATATTCCCATCCAGAAGTTTAAGGAGCTTTATGTTAAGCAGTTTGGAAAATTACTGCAAGGAGTATTTGCACAGGTAATCAAACAAATGTTTAGAAAACCAGAAAATGATTCTGCACATCTCTTTTTCTTCATATTTCATGGGAAGTTAAGGCAACAATATACTGTCAGAGATTTTTAGTAGATATAAAATCTGAATTATAGGCTGGTAGTGAATAATAGTGTTTAGAATATGACTTCTGAAACAGGAACATGAATCTTAGTATAGACTACAACCAGACAGAATGGAGGTGTACTACATGATCTATTTCTCCCACTTCACATAAAACAACTCAAAGCTTTCTTTTTGAATATGTGACAGTCACATAGCACATTAATTGCAACTATTACAATTATTCAGAACAATTACACGGTAGAGTTTCCAAAATCTGCACATTTGAGAGAGATACCATTTGTAGATTTTAAATTGTAATAGTAAAGAGGCAAGAAAACAAACATCCACCTAAATCTTTACATTAGCTTCTGTCTTTATGTGGAACTTTTTTTTTCTTTCCTTTCTTCATTAAGAGAGTGAGAGAGATTTGACAGAAAGTGTTATCAGCAAGCTTTGAAAAGAATGTTCTAAGGAAACAGTATGATAATATTATTGTTATATATAATTTGGATAAATTTTCATTTTAAAAATAAATCACACACTCTGGATCTGGAAAACATTTCTTTCTTTTGTGAAAAACGCATTGTCCAAAGTTCCCCACCAGTTCTATTTGTAACCTTGCTATCTTGTTTCTGGAAGAGGAAAAAATGAAAGGGAGGAAATATGGCCATATTTGTTAGGCAAAGCACATGCAAAATGCATCAACAAATCTGGAATGACAGGCAGAGTGATCCAAAAAAACATCTTCTGAGTCACTCTCAGCAGTTTCTCAGTGCCCACTCTCAGTAAACACTCAGGGTACTGCTGCATTAGCAATGATCAGCTCTGGAGGTGGGAGAGGTAGGCAGAATTTCTGGCAGCAATAGGAATCTTGCATCTTCAGAGCAGTTTTTTAACAACAAGAATTCCTTATCATGCCACAGAGAGATACCAGTACGAGCCAAAGTCAATGTAATAAAATTAGCCCCAAGAGCAAAACATCAAACCTTTGAAATACTATCACTTCACAGGTTTGGGCTTTTCTCCACACAACTGTCTGGAGCTTTGATATTGGGTCAAATTCTGCTATCACATTTTTGTGAGTCTGGGAGAAGTCAGCTAACTCTAGCACAATGCCCACCACATACAGCAGGAGACATATTGTGCATATTGCTGCATGCCAAATTCATTCTCAGTATTAATATGCTATATCTTTATAGAACAAGGTATAATTGTTATTTAGGATATGTGAGTGTTTTATGGCATCTTCCTTTGTGTAATAAGGGCTATTAGGTCCAGGTTTATAAAACTCCACCTTTTATTTCTTCCCTTTTAAATTTTCTTCTATTCACGTTCCCCATCTACGAGTTCTTCTAATTTTAGTTAATTTGATTCAGGCTCGAATTTACTTTTCTCAAATGCTCACAGGGACAGTCATTTGTATTAATGGATAAAACTAAACTCACTCCCATTCTGCAAGTAAATTAGTGTATTACATGTAATTATTTATGATTCATCCAAACTGGCATCCCACATCCCCATAAATCTTATAAAGTCAGAGCATTGTAGCATCATCTCTGCTGATAGTTTTCATTCTTTTGCCAGGCAAAATACTTCTTGAATTAGAGAAAAATTGTTCCTACTCAGTAGGGATCAGTCACACTGCTGCATTGGGAAATTTAGGGAATTGAGTTCAGCCTGACAGAAAATATATAAGAATGTTCAACGAGACTAAACACCTAAGTTCAACATGGCAGCATTCAAAATTCCTACTGATTTATTGTCCCACCCTGGAGGTGCTTTAACTCCACAGGCGCCACCTTTTCACATTAAAATTCCCTAGACTCCTTATATTCTAATGTGGGCATGTCCAGAAATGCTTCTCATTTAATGGGACCAAGTTAGCTCATGCCCAAGCACCATCAGATCCAATAAACTCAGCATTCCTGCACCTCACTTGCCTAGGGGATAGATCTGCTTGAAAAAAAAAAAAAATCCTCACATTGTTCAGAGGCAGTTTTCTGCAAAATGCAACAGCTGCAGTTGCTGCCCTCCTCCATTGTGCTCCAGAACTCCTTGGTCAGAGCTTTTGCCCTAGATGTGGGAAGCCTGAGTTTTACGCCCTGTGGTGCCCGAGGGGGTTCAAACCCACACCCTAACCAAGGAGGCCACAGGCTGCTCTGGGTGAAAGTGCTCTCCACCCTTCACTTTGAAGCTGTTCCACTGCACGTTAAAGAAGCAAAGATTCATACTGGCCGCAGAGAACATGAGTGAGCATGACTCTCCTCAAGGTTACAGCCTTTATGTGAGAAAGCAAGAGAGATTCTGGTGCCTTTTCCCTTCTCTGTGGAGGTCCTGGGTCAAAATCCAGACAATCTTTAGGAGTACATATAGGAAGGACGTTTTGCAGTACTGCTCTGTAGGGTGCCAAGGACACTGACAACTGTCTTTTATGTGGTGCCTGAGTCGTTCCTCACCAGTCAACACTGTCACTGGAGCCTCTAAACACCAGAGCAACTAGCTCTGTCTCGCTCTCCCGAGAGCCTCTGGAAGGTAGGGTTTCTTAATGTCTTTCTTCCCCAGAGAAACAGAACAATAACCATGAACTAAAATTCAATGCAGAAGTTCACATATATACAGTGTCCGTCACACTTCACTCTCAAGTTGCCCTGCAGTCCCACATGTAGCTGCAGAACGTCTGCCAAATGCCAGCAGGCATCCTGCCTTCCCACGGAAGCCCTGCTGAGAAACAGTGCTGGCTCCATTTGTCCTTAGTACCCATTGCCCAAGAGCTCTGTCCCTGTGCTCTTCTGAAGCTATTGTCTGCTTGACAAATGGCTAGAGGAAAATCGTAAACTTGGTTCTGTTTCTCCTTTCTGTTGTTTTGGGGAATGTGCTGCATATTTCCCTCTAATAAACATCTATCTGTGTGACAACTTTGTCAGCCCTGGTCTGTCTACTTCTGCTTCTGCTTCTGACCATTGTTTCCCAGTGTCATTTTCATGAAGTGGTCGCTGCCTCTGGGACCCTAATTTATATTGAGCTTTTTGTTTTACCTTTATTATTGGAAGCCTTCAGTAAGTCCCTTGTTTCTATCAATGAAGTCATTTCAAGTGTCCTTCAACATGTGTCCTTCTACATGTACTCATCTGAATTCTCCAGCCCACAGAGTCAAACCACTGCCTCTCTTTATAAGCTTGAGTAAGTCCTTCGGCTCGTAATTTCAAATTGCATTGTTTGAAGATTAATGCCTGATCTTCAGTGTACTTCTCTGACTATCTTGGGTGTATTTCCGGTAAAAACAATATTTAGAATATCAGTCTATCTGCCTGTCTGTGCCATCCTTGGCATATTTCACCTCCATTGTCTGAAGTCAGACAAATCTGACAGGGGTATACGGGTTTGACAGGAGAGATGGGCCCAAACACTTGCAAGGTCTCCCCAACAGGTATTGCCAGCTGATTTCTGTAGTCAAATATGTGTATATATGACACATCATGCACATATGTCATTGCCAAAATGCTCTGCAGGAGGAGGTTAGAAATACACAAGGATAAAACATTCATAAAAATCACTTGATCAGCTGACAGGCAGAAACATGTTGGAGAGAAGGCTCCAGGACTGTACCCTTATTAAGAGACCTAATTATTGTACAGCTAGTGACAGACCTTGGGTTAGGGCTTGAGAGAGAACGCAGTGCACAAACGGGTTTCTGAATGCATCTTGTACAGCTTACCTGGTGAGGGTAAGGGCTGGACCTGGCTGGAGGCAGTTGCTTCAGGAGTGGTTAGGGTATATTACTAATGCCAGGGATTCATACCCACCCCATAAATTACTATGCAACTTTGTTTAGGGAATTCATTTTGATCTGGTCTTTTATAAGGGACATGTCTATCTACCTTTAACTCTTACGCTTCCAAAGAAGCAGCAAGGTTGGCTCTCCAACTTTGGCCCTATCTGGGTATATATAATAATCAGAGATGTCTTGTTTTTTTTGCCTTTTTTCCCCCACATTTTACAATACTCCTGATTTTTTTGTTAAAAAAACCTGCTTACATTATAACCACTAAGAAATACTTCCCCTGACAATGATAAATAAGTCCGTGCTGAGCTTTGGGCTTCTATGGTCAGACTGATGCCAGTATCAGAGCTTGTTTAAAAGTAACCGGGTGATCTCAGCACTTCTCTTCAGATACAGATATTTAATATTTCACTACCATAGTTTTTTGCTGTTTTTTTTTTAAATTTTTTTTTCAAAATACCTAATGCTTCAGATCCAGCTATCATTGAAATAAGACTATCTTCTCCATGTCTTCTGGACTGGCACATGATGTTGACATACACAGGAATTACTCTTCATAGAGCCTCCAGCTGTCACTTGTATTTCCAGAGCATTTCAGACTTCGATTTACCAGCTCCAGCACATCAGTCTGCAGCTCTTCTTCTTCCAGGCTCCCTATACTATTCAGTAATCACTCAATAAACAAGGAGTGAGGTTGAGTTTTTTTGTTTCATGTGTGACTTCTAGATGGTAAGCCCTGAGAGTAGCATCCTTGCAGGACTCTGTCACATGGAGAGGATGGCCTGAAAAACTCCAGGCACATTCCATGCATAGGATGCTGTTTAAACTGTGCTCCTTTACATATTGCACAGCCGCTCTTTTGTTATACTCAAGTACTGAACACCTGCACTGAGCTAGAGGTCTATGTTGATTTGTAGTTATTTACAGAGAGTAATAAAAGCACTAAACTACTTTTTCATTTGAAAGAGAATCAGCAAAGAAAGTCCAGAAGATCCCACCGTTTTCATGTGACTTTAGAGCATGAGAAATATTTTTTGGAAAAAGAGGATCTAGCTGCAGCATCAGGAAAGTGGTAAGCTTTGTAAGACTTTAAAGTCAGTCTGTTGATAGGCCATCCATCTGATATTTAATAGCTCTCAGAAGAGTGACTCGCATACTAGCTTTGGTAGTGACTGAGTAAAATTACTGTCTGCTTTCTTCCCACAAGATTATAGGCCAACTGATTTTGGTAACATACTTCATGACATCAAATCTTGGGCGGTGCAATTTGATGCCAAAGTTCAACACACAACTAGAAATAAAACAGAAACACTCCTAAAGAGACTAAAATGGCATCCAGAAGCCTTGTGAGGAGTTTGTCTCTGTTTGAATAAAATTGCATCATACAGTAGTAGGATATCTTGTCCCTTTCATTTTAAGATGCACTATATTTGCCTGAGAAGAACACATTTGCAATGGCATTTGAAAAACTTGGAATTTCAGCTAAGGAAATATTATTATAATTTCCAGCCTAATTCTATTTTTGTGAAATTTCTATCAGAAAATAAAGTGCTACATTTGGCGCTTTAACCAAAGCTCTTTTGATTTCTGCATATGTTAGAACACATATAATTGTCTCCTCTGTCAGAGGACTCTTTGGGGCAGGATCTTAGGCAAGCATTAATCAACAAGCCCCTGCCAAAGCCAGCAGAGCTACAATGAATGGTTTACAACAGTTGAGAATGTGGCCTATAAAACTGTGTAAAAATGCTTTTTGTGATTGATAAAGCTATAAAATAAAGGGTCTGATCCTCAGCTGAAGTAAAACGGCATTCTTTTGTTAAAACTAAATAACATGTTAAAACTAAATAACATGTACAAACCGGTACTGGAGAAAAAATGTGTACACAGAAAAACATATACATCAGTTTTACAGAATGACATCTTCCTGTAGGATTCACTTCTGAAAGTTTTCAGGTACAATGACAGTGGTCTTCAACCTTACATATATGTGATATTCTCAACAATATAGACCAAGCAGTTTGGACCTGGCTTAGTGAGAGCTGTATTTACAACAGAAGTGTGAATTTGTGGACTGTCCCTGTTTTATCCTGGAAGACTCTGCAAATACTTTAAAAAGACAGGTCTACCTAAGGGTCAGTTTTATGCCTGCTCCTCTCCCAGAGGGCACACACAGGAGAGTTCTGGGAAAGCGCTGGCCTCCTGTCTCTCAGCTCAAGGAATGAAATCGCCAGCTCTGTACAGGTGCTCAGTACCTTCAGAGGAGAGCCGAGTGCCTTTGAATAAGGTTCAAAACAGCTGGCACCCTAAGCTTGGACCTCCCTAAAACCAGTGTACACAGCAGAAAGCTGCCTAAGCCTAATTATTAGGGAGTGCTGAAGGTAGGAGTGCTCTAAAGTCCTCGGCTGACATAGAGCTGCAGGTTATCACCTCTACCTACTCATGCTGCCACTCATGCTGCAGGAAATACACCTTTGGAAAGCTGAGCACTGAACTCTTTCAAAGAAATGAATAGCTGTCCTTGTAACCACCTTTAAAAGAAAACAACTACCTACGCTCTTTATTTTATTTTTAAGTATACTATCCAAAGGGTAAGAGACTGGAATTAATTTACCTCCTTTGCCTGGGAGGTTCAAGCGCACTGCTTGCAGAAAAGCAGCTTTGCCTATCAGGCTGTGGGATACAAATAAAACTTTCTACCCACCCACCTCACCTATCCCACTGAAACTGAGCTGCAGAGCAGCACAAAATTCAAGAGCTTGGCACTGCTTTTGTTGCTGAGACCAGGGCAGCTCTGGGCATGCACAGAGGAGGTTCACGCTCTGCACGTAGGGAGGCACAGCCCCAGAGGGCCAAGGGATGGTAGAATTAAAAGCAGTATCTAAAGGGGAAAAGTTCTTCCAAGATTTTTGTGGTTACAGGGATCGCGGCCTTATGCTGTCATGTCAGGTCGACCTTACTGCACCTCTCACCCACAGCACCATTACTTGAGCTCTGAGATGGCTTTACATTGTTGTATCATTTACAATAAATCACCTTGCCCTACTCCCCTGCCCCCTCCCTGACTCTTTGACCTCTTAGAAACTGGAAACTGTCTTTGAGAAGAGGATTCCTCCATTACTATTTGTCTTCTGAACTATATCCAGTCTTTACAATGCTACTATAATGTGAATAATAACAAAATGAAATGTTTCCCCTGCTTGTCCAGCTGAAGTCAGTGAAGATGAATCTATTTACAGCAGCTGAGAAACTGCACAAACTTATTTGTTTTCTTTCTTCAGTCTAGAAATCGGAACCCTTCATTTTCTGTTGCATGAAAAGGCACTGCATAATGATTATTTTGGTGGATCATTTCCCATCTCCTCTGGGTTGTCCTTTTTCCTTTCGGAGTTTATAGCAATGCCTTTAGCAAAACGTCTTTTAAAAATGCTGTATTTGCCTCTGAGCTGCATTCTGACAGAAAGAGAGAAAGAAATAGAGAGAGAGAGAGAGAGAGAGAGAGAGAGAGAGAGAAAGAAAAGAAAAGAAAAGAAAAGAAAAGAAAAGAAAGAAAGAAAGAAAGAAAGAAAGAAAGAAAGAAAGAAAGAAA
>JAVCKT010090044.1:0-14416 GCA_032273925.1 Rhynchotus rufescens
TGATAATGTTTGTTACACTTTACATCTGCTAGACGAGGGGTGAGATGTATTGTGTCCTTATTTAATTTTTCCCTAAGTTGGCTCATCAATTAGTGTAAATGTCCATAAAGTATCATAGCTGATTCTGTGATAAGAATGAGGAACTTTCTAGCTCATGTGAATAAACATATGAAATACTCAGTGCTCTGTTATGCTTGAGGTCAGACTTGAGTG
Source organism: Rhynchotus rufescens (assembly GCA_032273925.1). Taxonomy (NCBI): domain Eukaryota; kingdom Metazoa; phylum Chordata; class Aves; order Tinamiformes; family Tinamidae; genus Rhynchotus; species Rhynchotus rufescens. The sequence goes on from JAVCKT010090044.1 coordinate 214, forward strand.
ATTACAGACTTGGTCAGACTGAGACTTGAGTGAGAGCAGAAGAGACTTAAAGATTTCACTGTAAGATAGAAACAATAGGTTTAAAAAACAAAATCCAATTGATTATTGTATAATTAATACAAAACCTCAAGAAAGTACGTATGGAATACTTGCTACAGGTAATTCATGTAAAAAGGAAGTTCTCCAGCAGACTAATAATATTGGTTCTTAAACTTCCAATCTCTAAGTCTCAGATGCTTCCCAACGCAAGAATCTTCTGCAAGAAAGGAACTTGAGACTTGGAGATCAGGTGGCATGTCTGAGGTTAGGCGGGGATGTGTTCATTGACACCTATGAACTTAGTCTTTGGGCTCCTGATTTGCATGTCACTTCTGATGCTATCTCCAATTCTCATTAGCAAAGGATGGAAACTTAAGGGAGGCTGTGTGCATGTAGGTATTTAGTTGATTTTTCTCTCTCCTTAAGGAATAATTTACTCAAAGAATGGAAAAACTACTGAGTTTCACTAGTGTCTGATCTATTTTCATTAGTGACCTGGAAGATGGAATAGAGATGCCTGAGAAGCTCAATCTGAAGAATAGCATGAACAATGTGGGAGGAAAAAAACCTTCAACTTTTGCTTTCTTCTCGTTGAATGGAGGCCTAGGAAACTTGCTTTAGGACCCAAAATGCTAACAGCTGTTACTGTTAACAGCAAAATTGTTAACAGCTGGCTGAACTATAAATGTTTCACCTTTGATTTATCCTCCTGTTCCACATGAGGCCAGGGAAGGGCTAATTTGATTGGTTTTATTCCCCAGTTAAACATCTTGCATGTTATCAAGGCTATGGAAAATTTTTCAGTATCACATTATGATTATATTAATAAATATATATATATGTTTCCTAAATTTAGGTGAAGCCCAATCTTAGTAGCCTTGTGCTAATTTGAGTCAGATTTCCTCTTGTCTATGCAGGATGGAGAAGGCCAATTAAACTACCAGTCGGAAAGCTTTAAAAGCCTTTTCTCAGTGTTGATATTTCCCCTTAATTAAACTCAATTATCATGATTCAGCCCTTCGCTGCCTCCGGATCGCTCCAGTTTGGGATGGCTGGCCATTTATACCCTCCTTTTTCCACAGTTTCCTCTTCCTGTGCCCAGCAGGTTTAGATGCTCGTCCTTCTCCTTGTCCTTCCTTCTTCACAGCAGCTCTTCTGACAGGTGACTCAGCTCTCCCATTCCAACCGAGCCCCAGAATATAAATTCACTTTAAAATCCAGAAAAGATAATTAAAGTTAATGAGTATTTTGACGTATTTTTATCATCCTGTAAATACTCTTTCCCTCCGAGTCAACGTTACAAAAGCAGCTCTATTTTCATCTGTGTTTCCTAATTTTGGCAAGGCATTTGTGAAAGAATTAAACATGCAGAAAGGCTCTGCATTGAACTCATAGCTTTGTTCAATCTGAGGTGTTTTGCAAGTGGAGTCAAAAAAGGCTTCTTCTTTTTCACGACGAACTGAAATGTTTGCTTTTTTATAAAATAAAACGTTGATATAAGAAATTTTAAAGAAAGCAAGCCATGCAAAACTGTTTTTCCATGAAAACTTTAAAAAATCATCTGAAATGTTTGTGATGTTTCATGGCTTTTAACGCCTATTTGGAAGCTAGAATGATTAATCCAGTAATACTTGTTTTTCTGAAGTAATGTTATTTTCAAAAATGCTTAAAATGACGAAACGAGATGAATTTGGATATTGAGCTGATCTTCTCAGGAGAATACGTTATATCAAAAGCAAATTTGTTTTGTAAGAGCTATATGCATATTTCCTAAAACCAGTATTTCTGAAAAACCAAAGTAAAATCATTTAATTGAACATCCCTGTCTATTAGAGATGATAACTAATTTTATGAACAAAGTAAATTAAGTGCAAATTGGTTATTAATAAATCAAGGCAAAAACCTAGATAAGAAATTGAAGCAGCTTCTCTATCATTTCCAGACACAGAGATAAGTCCGAGGCTCCCTCATCACTTCCAAAAGCCTCACTTCTCGCTTTATTAAATGCCCTGGTGTCAGTGATGCAGATGCGAGTGGTGCAACGACCTGGTGCAGGGTGCCCTACCCCTAACGGGAGTCACCTGGGTGCTGGGGTACATAGCCTCTCAGATACACCAGGGCTACAATAAATGAAGCAGAAAATAGTCTTTCACAGCAGATGGGTAGAAGCTACTAATGTCCATCACTAGCCAAGTCTGCAGTGACTAAAAACTAGCGGCAAGAGGAGTTTGGCCCTGAATTTTTAACCTGGCTTTTGCCCTGCTGTGAGTGAACAAGCAGGGAGGAGGCCAGCTCCATCCCAGCGTGTCCAGCAGGTGGTGGTGGAGCTTCATCTATGGCTGTGACTGCTGCTGAGGACTGGGCACCCTCATCCGCACCCCTCGAAACATCATCTCCTTGGCTGCTGGACACGATTTTTGCTTAACATGGAAATCACTTAATTCGAGGCTGATTTTATCAGTTTCTGATTGATTTTTATAATTACCAGAGTTGGGCATTGTTGGGCACCTGACACTGATGGCACCTTTAGCACCTTGGGCACGCTGTGCTGCTCCAGGAGGCAGGGAATCGACATGAGGGGACACAAGAGGTGCTCCACAGCGGCAGGAGGCCCATGGTGGTGTCTTCTGCAGGAAGGTGGGAAGGAGAGGCTGCACTGCGCACTGCTTGGGAGCCTGGCCCCGCAAAAGGTGTGGAGAACAAAGCAGCAATCGGACCTGCAGGTCCCCACAGTCCCACTTAGGTCATGTGCAGGGCAGAGCCTCACACCTCGACCTGCTCCTGGGAAAAGAGTAAGAATTGCCTGAGAGATGCTTTAAAATGAGAAAGCTCATGGCAGTGGCTGCCAGCACAGAACATAAATGCGCAGGTATGCTCTGAACTGGAAAAAAGAGTTGCATTTCATTCCCTCGGCCTGCTGCTACCTGGTATAGGTAGCAGATACCTACTACAATGCTGGTTTTCATATTATTACTATTTTTTGTTGTGCTACCACTAAGCTGTTTGGGATTGGAATTCAGTTTCTTCAGTAGAAATGTTGAAATATTTCCTTTTCCATTGTCCATTGTCACGTACAACAAAACAGTTGTAGGTGAAGTAATGGTTACTCTGATGAAAGCTGAACTCTGAGAGGATTCCTCCCACACCTGAAATATTAGCTAATTAAGGCTGGGGGAGATTTATAGGTACTCATGTAGCCACTGGAGGGCACCGTTAAAATTCACAACTGCCCGTGTATCAGCTGATTTGTACCTGAATGATTCACTTTGGGCTTATCTTGTTGCTGCAAGCATTTCCCTTTTGATTTCCTATGTCCCTTTTCCTTGTCGGTCCATTATTCTGAGCCCCAGCAGCTTTTGGAGCACCGAGGACTGCAGCTCTCGTCTCTGCGAGCCAGAGCAGCCCATATTGCTCCTACTATCAGCGCTGCCAGATGGATCCTCTGCCCTGTTTGCAGGCATCTGCCTCCTCATCCATGCCCCAAGCCCAGCCTGGCTGGCGGCTGCCTCCAGCCGCTGCTGCTCCAGGTGCTCGCTCTGTAACTCAAACAGGGCATTAGGCCCGGCAGACAATATGTGTGTTCAGGAGGAAAAGCCTTTTGCAGAGCCAAAGCAGCTACTGGCAGCAGCAGCGATGCTGCTGTGTTGCCACCTGGCTTCCTACCACCCCGGTAATTACCAAGGGGACAGGAAATGTCTTTTGCCCCCAAATGGGATGATTCTAGACCTCTTCCTTGTTCTCTGCAATGAGATACAGCCCCGTCTCCCCCGCTTCCTTGTCCAAACTCACCTCCTGCCCCATGATAGACTGCAGTGCTCATAGGCTGGAGGACGTTGCAAAAGTGTCCATCACCCTGTGCTAAGTTATCCCTTCCACAATGCCTAGGAAAGGCCATGATGGACTGTGAGCTTATAGAAAATGTAGTATTGAGATAAGTATGCAGAAGAAGAGCAAACACATGTGTGGTAAGAGGTGGAAGAGTATTGCCCTTGGTGTCAGGTCCTCCATGGTTCCATCCTGCATCCTGGGAGAGATGAAGATGATGCTGGCTGAAGGCAGGCAGAGATCTTAGCTTGTAGGAAGGCAGGTAGAGATCTTAGCTTGTAGACTGCCCAGGGACTGTCGAGATTTTTATAGACATATTGGAAGAGTAATGTTTCAGGGAAGCACATGGAAAAGAAAAAAATGACACAGGTTCGATAGTACTTGAAAACAAACTAGCAGAACAAAACACCAAATACTTCTCTGTGAGCTCAGAGTATGGAAATGGCTCAAGGCTGGATCAGAAATGTGCTGGAGCTGTCACAAGGGAGAGGAAATGGAAGGAAATATGGGGCTACAACTGCAGTCAGATGAGTGCATGGTGACCTGGCACCGGAGTTCAGGAGTTCTGCCTCTGCCACTCCTGGTTTGGTACAGAGTAACTCCACAACCATTTTTAATCATCTCCTGGAAGAGGTTTTAGGCATTGCACAGTTCAAAATAAAACAATTTCTAAGTTTCAGTCTTATGAGCAGCTGCTCCATCACCCTCGGCTCCCCATCAGGAGCGAAAGATGCTTCTGAATCAAGCACCAGGAGAGCAGCTGCCAGGGAAAGCCAGGTCCCCTCCTTGCCAAGCCGTGCCTGGGGACTAGGAGGGAGGGATGACAATAAAGCCCTGCTGTGCTCTGCAAACGGAGATTGCCTCGGGTTATTCACTGAGTTACGCCATATGCCATTAAATCATTCCACATTAGACAAATCTGTGCTTGGGATGATTTCCCTTTGCTGGCACGGCTGAGTGGAGATACAAACACACACAAACAGTCTCTTTCTCTGTAATTTCCCTCTGCGTGGTAGATGAGACCTGAAAAAATAAACAAGCTTGCAAGGAGGCCTGTTTCCTATGCGCTATGATGTTCATCTAACTGGTGCTTTTGTTCACTGGCTGTAACAGATCCCAGGCTGTCCAGTGGATTCTCTTGTTGCTGTGATCCCTGTCACATTTGTTTGATACTTCCCTGCAGCAGGGTGGGAAAATTCCCTTCCCCTTCCCCTTCCTCTTTTGCTGTTACTAAAAGTTACTTGCAAGAATGAGACATATGCAAAAGCCAGGCGTCACTGAAAGGCCTTGCGAACCTCAGTTTGGCCTGCTCTCCTCTGCACTGGGGTTGTGTTTGGAAAGTCTAAGAAATGAGGTCCTTTAGACAAATATCTTTTTTCCTGACCAGAAAATTTCTTTATCAGACCATTTGCCCAGTGTGGCGTATGATTGATTCACCTACTGCTTACACTGACACGTGCCCACCTCCATAGGAGGGATGCAGGAAGATGTTCAGTGAGGTGATGGTTAAGAGGTTACAGGACACAAATTCATAGGAGATGATGTTTTGTTGGTTTTCCTGTTCATGGAATGCCTTCCTTTACCAGCATAAACCATTTATCCTCTTCTTTTTAAATTCCTTGTGTTGATGTCTCTGGGCTTTGACTATTGCTTTACAACCCATAGGGGACAGAATTGCTGTAGGAAAATAAAGGCGAAAAAAGGAATCTTTAGCATGCTCTGCAATATCAGAGAACTTGAAAATTTGTGTTTTTATAGAGCCTGTATATCATCATCCTTTTCAACTGAGCATCCTGAATGCTTTATAAATATTAATTAAATCTCTTGTGGCTCTTCTGAATTATGTAAGGAGAGAATTGCCTCATCCATCAAAGATCCAGAAACTGTTTAACAATGTGAAACAGCATCAAGTGACACCAGCTCAATGAACAAGAACATAGCACCCACATGCAACTTCTGGGAAGGAAAAAGTATAAGTGACTGGACTACGTCTTTCTACCTTATTAAAAAAAAAGTAGAAATGGATCATGAAGGATCTTGAGGGCCTTTCTTCCAAACCCTTCCTTTCCTCACTGTTTTTTTGTTCTGTGGGAAAATTTATTTCAGGTTAGGCTGTCAGAAAAATAAGGAACATAAAGGGAAGAAATGTTAATGAAATGAAATGCTTTCCCTCTACCCTAGTCCTGAGACGTTTTAAAGGATAACTGTGCACCAGCAGACTGCTGCATGCTGGTACCAGGAACTGCTGGAAGAGATGAGATGGACTGGGAGGATGGGGACACCCCATCAGATGGCAGAGCCCAGAGATGCTGCTTGTTTCAGAGGGGTTTTCAAGACCATTCCCAGGCATTAGGGACACTGAGACTCACCCAAGAAATAGGTTAAGAACAGACTGCCTGCCAATTACATGCTGAGTGCTAGATAAATTGCATACCACACCTGGGTGAAGAATCTGAGTTTGAAATCCAGTGCATGAAAAGTTTAATCAAAGTGGTAACTGGCAATTAGTAAAGGCAGAGAGTCATCAGTTGTTTGCTCACATTTCTCCTCTCCTGCAAGAGGAGAGATTTTCATTTACTACTTCAGAAGCCTGATGAAGACATTGAATAGAATATTGTGTGTCCAGGTGAACATCTCCAGATGTGTCTTTTATAATCACTCTGAATCAATTGTTTTTAAAAGCATAACTGCAGCTCAGGAAAATATTAAAGCATATCCACACATCAGGGGTTTGTAATTCCTGTTGTTTGTGTGTGTGTGTGTGTGATGTTAGATATACCAAAGCAATCTTGTAATGTTCAAAATTTTCTGCAAGTACAAAAGACATTGGAGATTTGTTATCTGTAATGGGAGGGCTGTTACCTATTCTTCACTTCTACTGGCTGGCATTTTATACAGAAGCGAGGTAATCATAATGAGACACAGCTCCTGATAAAATAATCCCTGGGGAATAGTGAGACAAGAGTGATTTCCAGAAGTGCCTTCCAACTTAAATTTATTCTCTAATTCTGTTTCTTCCCAGTTTGTTTCTGTGAACTGGAACAGACTTGAGGACTCAATGTACATTAGTTCTGCATGCCGTGCTTAAACTGATAGACGCAAAAAGATTGCAAGGCACTAGGTCTGTGTTGTAAAAGTACCTTTGGGAATTATGTTCATAGTTAGGTCATGATTGTTTTCTTTTTCAAAAACGTGAAGATGGAACTAGTATTCTTATTTAAATTCCTTTCTCCACCACATATGATTTCAACCCTGCTGAGTTATTATCTACTGCAAATTTACTGGCTTTTTTTCTTGAAGAAAAGGCTTCTTTTGAGTAGCCCTTGTAAAGAATGGACTCTGGATATAAACCAAAAGCAGTTCAAAGCATGTATCAATCTTTCCCAATAGTCTCAGTACTATCTCTTAAATTGTGTAGGAAAAATATTGCAAAATCATAAACTCACTTATAATATGGCTAAAATGAGTCTATTATTGGCTCATGCAAGTATACATATTTATAAACTGCATGAAATTCGAGGGAGGAGGAAGGCGAAAAGATGGATTTATTTTTTTAAATGGCCAAAGATAAATGAATTCTCTGTGAAGGAAAAAGATTGGCTTTTATTAATGTATTTCATTTTACAACAGTTGTTTTCCTGCACACAATATTCATACAAGAAAACTAATGAGACTGTCTAAGTAAGTGAAAATGAAGTTAATTATTAGGTAGATTTCTCTGTGTTCCTCCTCTGCAAGATCTATTATTCTTGGGAAGTTGTGTTTTTTTTAATACAGAAAGACTACATAATTAGCACCAAGCAAACACCAGTCTCAATTACACGTTTGTTTTCCCTCTGCAGGGAAGAAAAAAAAAAGAGTTTTGGGAGTATGTTGCAAAGAAAGAAATGGCACATATAGTAAAACACAGTGATGAGAGTGGCTCAGCTAGATTATAATTTGGCCCTCCTCAGAAAGACTTTTTGTGAAAAGCAGTATTGGTTTCCAGCAAACTGAACTAAGAGTTCAGTAGTGATTTGAACCCTTTGTCATTATTTCAATTGGCAGCTTTTAAACAAGTGGTTTAAAAAAATAAAACAGATACATGCTCACATTCTTTATCAGAATTTCTCAGCAAATCCTTTATTTTTTCCATTTGATGTTTAAAATAAATAATTTTCTATTTCTTCCCCATTTCTCCCCAGTTCAAGGTGTTGCAGCACTTTCATTACAAGCTTGCGGTTCTGCCATTTGCAGGAGGAGGAGGGCAGGAGGTTAGGTTGCTGCTGTGGGGACTTTAAAACTCCCTTTAAACTCCCTTTTTGCCAAGGTCAATGAGTGTTTCAAATCAGATCTTAATTTTATGCTTCTACAGAAAAGTATAAAGCACATAGCAGAGCCACGGGCAGTGTGTGCCAAGGGCTCACGCGTCCTGGCAAGGCTGTTGTGACCACTGGCTCTGACCAGGTGGCCCAACCCTGACCACAGAATTAAGGTTATTCTGAGGAAAGACCACAGAGCTGTAGGAAATCACGGCACGTGCCAGTGGAGAGCTGTGACACAGAAGCCACCCTGGTGAGTCCCTTCAGCCTGCAAGATTTTGCAGCACCTTGGAAAGACCCACATTGCTTAAGGGAGGAGAAATTACCTCTCTGCATCTCTAAAGGGATTGGCAAAAGTGTAACCATCCTACTAGGTTCCTGTAAAACCTCTTACAACTGCCCTGCTGGAACCATGGCCAAATGCTGCTATTGCAATGTCTAGAACCTGCTGGAGTTAAATCTGAAGTCTGGATGCCCGTGCTCCATGCACAATTAGGTAAATATCTGGAAGCAGTGGTGTCATGGGTCCACCACTAATAAGAACATTTGTGTGTGCTTCTGCTGACATTTGATTTCTGGTAGTATTTTACTCAGAGAAACTGAGCAGTTGGAGAGAATGACTGATGTTCATAAACTCTTAGAATCATAGAATGCTTAAGGTTGGAAGGGACCTCAGAGGGCATCTAGTCTGCTTTATTTGAGTTCTTCTTGTCAAAGACAAGAGCATTACAACTTTATGCCTCAGTTTCTTAGTACACATTTTGCATGTATCGTCCCTGAATGCCCCTCTGATGTGTAGCACTTTCCACAAAGCTGTTCAATTAAAGTGAATTTCAATTTTCAGGCCCCTTATAGGTTGTTCCACCAGGATGCCTCACACTACAGAGGGGACCTGAGTGCCCAGGGCACAGTTCACCTTGTGCCAGCAGAACCTGAGAGCACAAGGTATAGGCACTTCATGGATGCCTCTAAAGAAACCTCTTGCCAGGACTACCTGAGACTTAATAAATAGAATTTCCTATTTCAAAGCCCATTGTATCACTTGTGTATTTACCTGCTCAGAGAGGCAACCTGGCTGTTGGAAACTATACAGTCTCAGTCAGAAAGCAACAGGAGGCCTTTCAATAAAAAGAAATTAAATATTTTGATGCAAAGACTGGCTATAACATCACAGGCTGTAACCTAGATTCTGCTTTGTTAGCATATGCACATAAATCAGCCTCCATGTCCCAAATTCTCTGTTTAGTTTATGGCTAAAACCATCTTCTGCATGGCAGGGGCAATGAAAATTTATTAAAATTGTGCTGTGAAAAGAGGAATCACAATACCCTTGCTACACATAGCTATTATTTAATTTACTGCTTTAAAGGGAACACTTGTCAATGTAATTCTGTTTTGTCTGTGTCAGGCTGTCCAGGTTATTACAGACTTAGCTTGAAGAATCATCTTATAGGAACCTCTATTAGTGAAGCTTAGTGTGATTGCTGTAATCCCTGGAAGCAGCTCAGAAATGTCTTTCCATGTTTACAAAACATGGAGTTATTGAGCTATTTTTCATCCACCCTCAGATGGAGGTCATTTTCATCTAGAACAGTGTTTCTGATCAGAGAAAGATGCTTCTGAGTAGAGATGGAGAAGGGCGTGTGGAAGTGACCATCCTGAAAACTGTCTAGGAAAACTGAGAGTTTCCATAAAGTTAATATTTTCAGATGAAAAGGTGTTGATGCACTCCAGTAACTTCAAAGTACAAGGTCTACCAAAAAAGCTTCTTTATTAATCCTATTTATTTCGGTGATCTTTGGAAAAGACTATAAAGTTTTAGCTATTACCTGAGCTACCAAAAAGACAGGTTCTGTTTGATTACATTTTCCAGCAGTCGGTGCCTTGCTCCAGAGCTCCATGTGCCTGCTCCAACGTAGACTTTACTCTTGGAGCATCTTTTATCATTCTCCAAGGCCTGATGTGTTACCTGGAGGACACTATGGAAATGGTTATTCTTGATCCAAAGCCTGAGCAATAGAACGTGCACAATAACACCTTCCTCCCTGACTCTGCCCTCATTATTATAAATATTGTGAGCATTTCTGCACAATAGAAGGCAGAGAAAGAGAGATCAAGGGCCAGATCCACTCCACATGGGAATGACTTCAAGCCGATCAGATTTAGAAGTATGCTACCATACACGCTTGTGTAAGATCAGCAGCAGCAAGAGTTAGCAGAGCCACATCGCAGAGTCACACAAGAGGGAAAGGACTCTGACCGAGGCAGATATTTTATTCTACTGTTCATGCAATTCCTACAACTGCAGTGCTAAAGAAACCATCTCAAGGAACAATTTTATATTTGCATGAAATTTCCCGAAGACACGTACATCATTAAATACTCTTCTTCTTTGTTTGTTAGTTTGTTTGTTTTCTTTAAAACAGCAAGCAGAGGCATTTGGGAGCTACTGAAACAGGGAGACTCATGTGAATAAAAGTAATGAAGCTGCGGTTTCCCCATACGAGCATGTTTCCTTTACAGCATCCTGTTTTCCGTTGCTGCAGGAACAACACTTGGTGATACATCATTCCAAGCACCTCAGTTGCCCCAGAAACAAATCCAACAGAAAAACAAGCATGACAAGATTGCAGATTAACAGAAAATCCCCTGCTTAATCATAAATTCTCCAACAGTACCCTGCACTGCTTGCCTGGTACTTGGAGGTGTCTCAAGCTCCTCCAAAGGCAGTCCAAATACTGTTTGCTCCTCCAGATTTTCTTGGGTCTTTTCTTCCTACTTCACTTGGTCAGGAAAATATGCCTGTTATTTTCTCTTTCATACACAAATATGAAGATTTCATCTCTCAAAACAATTAGACGGGCTGTGAATCAGTTGAAACACTGGCTGAAGTTGAGGGAAAATAAGGTCTTCTCTGAGTTTTCTCTTGTGATTCATGTAGCCCTGCCAGCCCTGGGCTCCAAAGTCCACATATTTTCCTTATATCACCTGCAGCAGAGAGCCCAGAGGTGATACAAAAGTCTTCTCTAAAGACAGGCTTCAGCACTGGCAAGAAAGCACATTGCCTGTAATGATCATCTCTCCACAAGAGCAGCAGCAAATCAGCGCTTTTCTCTGAAAAGAAATTGCAGGTGTGGGAATGGTAAAATCCTTGATGGTTTTGGGACATTCAGCTCCTTCCAAAATTAATGAAATGAAAATCCCACTTGACTAATATTTAAACTGCTGAAATTCATCTTGGTGCCTCAAGAGTGAGCACAGGCAGAACCTCTGGGGATTTGGGAACGCGAGCAGTTGGCATAGAGGAATGCTTCCGTCTTATGTGTGTGTCTGAAACACATCAGAGAATTATTGCTAGATGATTATCTTTCAGCAGCAAATTTTCCACCCATCATCTACTCCAGATTATGTGTCTTAAATTACATATGTCCCTTCAGTTGTAAGTGAATTTGTCCCAGGAGCAAATCTCCTATTTTTAACTTTGATAGCACTTAGAGATTTAATTCACTTGAGGAATTAATTCAGGAATGAATGAGGAATTCACTGCAGACAGTGTCTACGCACAGCAAAAAGGTGGTGTTTGTGGCAGTAACTGGTCTGCAAAGCTACAGCTATTGTAGGCATTACTGGCACAAGAAGCAGTGGGGCAATTATTAAGAGCTAACACACTTCAGACATATTTCTTGGAGATTTTGGAATGATTTGGGGAATGTTTGGGTATTTTATTGTGTCTTTCTTGTAGCTTTTATGAAATCTGATGAATGCCCGCAGTCCTGGTTAATATTGAATACTCCAGCTAGTTTCATGTGCAGTATTAGTGCTGTATATTCATTTATAGTGCCTGCTTTGATGATGTGACTGAGCACACGGAGTCTCGTCCAGGGTCCCGTTGCCGCAGGCGGCTGCAGCACGGAACGTTACGTACAGATCCGCTCACTGCAGCACAAGGAAAGCCTGCAGAGCTACTAAAATAAATCTTGAGAAAACTTCTGCAAAAATCCTGGGCTTTCATCTCACATTGAAACACATTTGTTTTAACAGCTCCTAAGAATGGTGTATTTTGAACTAATTCTTGGAAGCGGCTTGTTTTCCTGCAGCTTTCATATCGATTTTCTATCATTTGAGAATTTTAAAATGAAACTGTTTCCTTCTGCTAGTTCTAGAAGTCTGGTTTGTTATTAATAGGAGCAGGAATATACACTAGCCATTGGATGGATCACAATTGCCAGGCCCTAAATAGGTCTTTTGAAAACAGTGCATTGTTGATCTGTGCAAATCTGAGTATTTCTTCATAACAGAATTGAAACTTATTGCTTGGTACAGCTCTCTGCTGGGAAATCTTACAGTGTTCATACCACAATATTAAATGTGATTTTTCTCCATCAAAACACTGATGGAAAATTTGAGATAAGTAAGCACGCTCAGATGAACAGTGGAAATCCATCCTACAGCTGATATCTTCTGTATTTTGTAGCAGAAGAGCAGAATTAGAATGGAATAATAATATTTGATATTTCTTTGCATGTTTTATTCCAGATTTGCAAAATGTTCTATAAAATTGCCACATGCTTACCACACACTCCTGATGCTTACAAGTGAGCTCTGTACATGCCTAATACCTGCCAGGCACCAGAATGCATATTACCTTGTTCACAAGATTTTCATGTTGAAAGTGCAGATATTGTGTTTTGCATACTGATATATTGGAGAGTTTTCATTTCCAAACATAGACTAGGAAAGCAAAGGGAATGTTCCCCAGCTTTTCTTGACATAGCTAAATAAAATGCTTTACCAGGCTTAGAGAAATGGACTTTAAAGAACCTAAAGAATCTTAAAGTGTTTGATTCAAAAAACTTATGTAAACCAAAGGAAAATGCATAATTTGGATTGACCTTCTGGTTCTCAGAGTAAACTTTAAGGATGTTACTGATCTAAACATGCTTTAGCTGTGGGACTCAGATACTTTGAAACAGGATCAGCTTTCCAAGTAGGGCTCAGAAATAACCGTGTAAATGACACACAGAATATAAAGTAGGACAGAAACAAACATTTCTGTGTACCGTAAACTCTGACGCCTCACAATTTAAGATCTCCAAATTAGTGTGAATTAACGTGAAGAGCTCAAAACACCCTGCAAGAACTAATCAATCCAAAAGTACTTATGAACAATAATCCAGTCAACTCATGAATAACACTAATGATAAGAGATGAAGACCCTGTGCTTCTGTGAGTTACTAGCTAAGTCATCTAATTGGACGAGCTAGCTTATTTTCTACCAAAATACATGAAAAAACAAATTATGAAGAAAATTTTACCCCAGGAAGTGTTTATGAGGGAGATCTCAGAACTGCTGCTGAGATCATAGAGCTGAGGGTAATTTATTAGTAGCTTCTAAACTGGTACCAGCTCAAAACGTCACTTTTTGAATGAAGGGGAGTGTCACACTGTGTCCGGAGCTTTAGGCTTTATTGACCCTAGCCAGGCCCATCTGGGGGCTAAAGGCTCAACATATACTGGCTAAGTGGAGATGCCTCTCATACCTGCAAAGAATGGGCTCTCTTGAGAATATCTGAAATTTAAAGGGAAGCGAAGGAAATAGTCAAAGCAGCATTTTTTTTTATCTCTGAAACTTTAGTAGAGGAACAAGTTAATTAAAAATGACACAGACAGAGCAAAATGATGATGTTTCTAGAAGCTGGGAGCCGGGATAGAATGAAATAATTTTAAGCAGAATGGGAGGAAGGAAAATACATTTGCTTTTTCTTGCACACCAAAACTTCATTTCTGTGTTAATGAAACACCATACATCAAAAATGCAGTTTTTGCCTCCATGTCATAATTAATGCCAAAACAGCATATATCTGATCTGACAATATCCTCATTTGCCCCTCACTGAATAGTGATTTGTGCTGTTTTCCATACGTGATAAAGAGCTTCTCTTTGGTTTCAAACCATTGCATTTGTAGGGGGGGAAAGTTTGCTTGATGTCTGCCTGTGTCCACTGGAACATTGTTGGAGATCTTCTTGACTGCTTTTTC
>JAVCKT010090055.1:0-14416 GCA_032273925.1 Rhynchotus rufescens
AGCATCAGCAGAATGAATCCAAGCTTTAAAGATATTTTGACTTTCTGCTATCATTACTTAAAGTATATCTTGGCCTAGAAATATTTCCTAAATAGATGCAAACTTTAAAGTTGCATTCAGAAGCTGAATGTCGCATCCAGTGCCTCAGAGCTCAGACCAAAGCTTAAAAAAAAAAAAAATCAGAACTTTTAAGATTTCCATACAAATTTTGTAGCTTGGGCTAATTCATGTCACTGGACAAAAAGAAAAGGGATTAATTCATAAAGGAGACTGAATTAGCTAAAAATGTCCAAGATGGATCATGTTGCTGTGATGTAACGTAAAACATTGCTGAGCATAAAACCAGTGACATAGATTGATGATGAGAATTCCAAATATTAGGAGAAAGGGTATCAGTTTCTTCCCAATTTTGTCATCAGGGAGACATAATAAGGATAAAAGATATGGTTACTACATCCCAATTTCCTACACTCTGCAACATATTATCTTCATTAATATTATATTTTAATTTTGTAGAATATTTTCTCTGAAGATATTAAACCTTTTAAAAAGTTGAACTTTTTTTTAAAGATATCCATGTGATAACCTGTTTTGTAAACAAGAAACAAATATTTAACTGAAAATCGTAATCTAAACTTTTCAAATTCAGGAAAAAAAAAGAAAAAAGTTATCTAAACTCATTTGAAAGCACCTAATAATTTAGTTCCCTTTTATGAAAGACTAAGCATCCACAGTCTTTTTAGATTGGAAAAATCAGGTCATTTATTCAGATATATTTAGCTGATTGAATTCAAACTGTTTGGTCTCAGTGAATTGCTTAAGGTACATAGTGAATTAATAACAGATGAGAATAGAACCCAGGTGCCTCAGGCATCAAATTGTTTTTCTATGTTAAATAAAAGCATCTTTCTGCTTAACACAGCAATGAATTTCAAATTAAAAAAAGTCTTGGTTTTAGCTTACCATGAGGCATCTGGTGGATGCAAAATGAGCAGCTCACTTTCTTCTGTTATTCTAAACTGATATTGGAGGAAGGAATTAAGCAAGACTGAAGTTATATGTTCACATAAACTGCCCCAATACTACAAAACTCTAAATAATATATCCAAGATATGATTTGATATATTTCATAGATAGGGGAAAAAAAATCTAGCAGCCTGTGACTTTTAGGCATCATTCTTCGGAATAAGAGGCAGGAAAAGCAAGAAAATGGAAGAGCAAGATGGAGCAGCTGCCACCAGTGTGTCTTCTCCCATTAATACAAGATAATAGTTGAAACACAAACACATAAAAAAACCTATAGTTTAAACTTGCACATATAAACAAAGAGGACACATCTGACCATCACATCTCCAAAACAACCACCAAAACCAAATAAGTGACCAAAATCATCCAAAAGAGGAGTCAGGCATTTGCCACCTTAACATTTACTCCTTTCATCATCACTGCTGCCATGCTCACCACCAATCTCAGGTCCAATCCCCTGCTACGCAGCCTTCCATCCTTGCCTATTTTAAACTATATCAGATATCTTTCAAAATATAGCTATTAAAATTTACAATATATTTTTCTTCTACTTCCTTCTACTATTATCTTCTTAGCATATTACTACATGTATATAATCTGGCTACACTTTCTTAATGCAGAGCATCTGATTCATATTTAGGCACCAAGAAATGCTACACTCATAGAAAGAAATCTGGGAAAGTGATACTTTTGTGTGTCACACTAGCATTAATACCAAATAGCAGCTATTACTAGAAAAAAATAGGCAACATGCACTCTTTAAAGTTTCCTTTCTCTTGCCTGTATTAAAACACTCTTGAAATAACTAAAAAAATAGGTTAAATATTTTGAGCTCCCAAAAAACTCTATTCATTGAATATGCATGTAGAATCCTGCATCAATCCACTAACTGATAAGTTAGTTAAAGGAGGGAAAACCTGAAGATGATATCCTCTTTCCTTATCAAGAGCAAACTCCTATATATGCATGTCAACTATAATGCAATCAAAATACCAATACTGTAACTATATACACCAGTATAAAAATACCCAAGTGTAAGCTGCACTGTGGGAAAGAAAGTTAATCTAACCTGGTACTTCATTGGCAGTAACCTGTGTATTGGGACTTTTGAACACATTTATACTTTTGTGAACAGTGTTAGGGAGGTTCAGTATTTATTATTGCATATTGTAGGGAAGAAAGTTCCTTTAGCCCTTCTAACACAAAATTAAATCTCTGTCTCTGCTCCCTCCTCCTTCCCTTCCCTCTCCCTGCACTTGTGTTGGGGAAATTTAGAAGTGTTTTTTTCTTTTCCCCATGGTATTCATGATTTTACTTTCCCCTTCCCATCATCTAGTTTTGCAAAGAAAAGAAGCCTAGTCCATTCAGTCTCACTTTGTACATCCTTTCCATAAGTTCATGATTTTTCTGGCCTTTTCTGCACCTTCTTAGCTGTATTAAGTCTTTTTGGAAAGAGGTGACTAGAATTATATGCAGTAATCTAGACTGTGATTCATTCAGAGACACAGTTATGTAGCCTGTTTAGTTCTCTGTTCTTTTTCTAACAATTGTAATATTCTAATTTTTTTTGACCACTACTGAAGGTGAAGCTAGTATTTTTATAAAAGTATCTCTAGAAACTCAATAAATCAATTTCTCATGTAATTAAAAAAAGAATAATTTAAATCTCTACAGTTATATATGCACAGCCTGCTTTTTTACCCAGGTGTCTTATTTGGCATTTATTGATATTGAATTTCATTTACTGCTTTAGTATCAAGTCAGTCTAAATAAGATTTAGATTGTTTCAAATAATTTTAACCCACCAACAGTTTTGTCAACTCCCTACCCACCCCTTTTCTCAGAACATATCTGGATAGACTGAATAACATATATTCCAGCATCTATCCCAGAAGCATGCAACTGGGCATTTATCTCAGAGCACAGAACAGACTGAATACACTACCTCTTTCAGACAAGCCCCTTCTTTTAGTATTCTGCAACATAGCTCTTCCAAAATTTCCTGTAAAATTATTAGTACTGATAAGTAAGGCTTCTGAGTATATGAAAAGGAATATGACCATCAAATCTGGGAAATAAGTTATTTAAATCCGCAGGATAGCTTTCTCAAACACTTGTTTATGTGGTGCTATGCCAAGCTTCTTGCTTTTGTATATAACACCACTGTCTCCTCATAGATCCTAGAGTTTCTATGTTTCCCTGTGTGTTCAACCAAAAAAAGATCAAAATAAACTGCTCAGGGCAAAATAGTGCAGAACAGTATGGTACATCTAGCTCAGAAAGAATTTGTCCATAATCAGATAACATTTCATGATACATTTTCCCTTGCTGCAAAGTAGAAATGAAGGAAGATGTTTAAATATAATAGCTTGAAGAATGCATAAGAAAGAAAATCATTTTTACAACAAAAGAAACATCAAAAATGTATTATTAGTTTAGTGGAAGAGAATCATACCTGAGCTATGCTTGCGATTTTACTATATGCATTAAGTTTCAGGAGAACTTTTGTTTTCATGAAAGTTTTAATATACATTTTAACTACACTCTTGTATTCACTGTATTATTCAAGAAAGGCAGTTTGCATAGTGTACCATACCTAATATCACCTTTTCTTCTTATCACTTATGCTGCCCTAAGTTACATTTAGGTTGGTAATTTTTTCTTACCTTTAACACGTCTTCATTCTTTCTGACTTTTCCCTGAAACAGTAACTTAAAATAACAAGATGTTTCACTACTGCAATTGTGGGAATGTCACCTGCTTGGTTTCAAATTGCCACTAAGGTCTTCTTGAAATTTAAGGTCCAGGTGTTCCTGAACATTTACATATATTTCAAGTATTTCAAACTGATTTGAATTCAATTTTCAAGTCAATTAAGTCTCATTTTAGAATGTACGAGCAAATAATTAACATACACTCAGCAAGGAAAATCAAATCATAAAAATGATATAGAAATTAATCAGTCAAAACCCTAGTAAGATGAAAGAGACCCCAGAAAAACATTCATCCACTAGTCAACAGACAGAGAAAATTGTAACAAAATGAAGGCCAGCAGGCTTGCATTTTTAGTTAATGACCATATGAGTCACACCTGCCTTGTGGGTTTTGTTTGTTGTTTGTTTGTTTTTGTGTGTGTGTGTGTGTGTGTCACACTAGCCTTCAGATGGTGGTGAGCATAATTAACACAAAATGCACAAAAGTCTAAAGCTATCATAAAGAAAGAACAGATGAGAAGGAATTCAAGTATTTTAAATGCTTTCAAGTCACCTGAGACAGTTATGCAACCACTGCATATTTACTAATGCAGCAGAGGTGGGGAATTGAGTTATTCTCAATAGATACTAGTTACTAGCTATTTTTTATTGCCTAGAATATGGGATGAGGTAATTCATAACCAATTTTAACCCCTTTCATTGATAACTAGATATGCTGTGCACTTCCAAGCTAACACATTGTTTTTGCTGTTTTCTTATTTGACCACTACTACAGAACACTATGAAATTAAATGAAAAGATAAATTTGACTTTTTTTTTTTTTTCACTGTGAAAAAAGCAGTGGATGCATAAGGGGTGGAGAACAAGCCGAGATTGGTCCCAAATGTCTTTCATTTTATATAAACTTCCATGAGCTGTCATGTTGAAGTAACTTGCTCTAGAAAGGAAGTAAGTGCCAAGAGTAAATAACTCCCCAGGAACAAGCTATGAGCTGGAAGGAAATATATTATTCTTTACTACATAGTGCTGGTCAACATCCCTAAACTGGCTGTCTCTCCTTTAGGCAGCAGATGATAAATTGTGCTTCAAACTAATTTGACAGGAAGCTAGCTTATATTTCCTATTTCATTCTCTAGAATTAATTTTATATTAGCTAGCTTAGACCAATTGTTCCAGATGTTTTCCCTATCACAGCCAGATTAAATATGCCTGAACACAGCTCCTTGAAAGAAATTGCCTCTGTAGCCTTGACACAGCACAACCCTGGAGGAAAAAATAAACTTTATTTTAGTTATATTTACATTATTTTTGGAGCATGACTAACCTTTTATTTGGAACTACCAAACAGCAGGAATTGGACCATTTACAGTTGGACCAAACCTGCTGATTGAAAGCCAGATTCTGCTTGTATTGGAAATGGTAGGAGTTTTATTACATACTTCCAAATAAGATTTACTAACTTAATCTCTGATTTTCAAAGACTAAGCAGTCACAATTTCAATCACAGCCAAAAAACAGTGAAGACACTCATAATCTCTAAATATGGGGATTTTTATTACTAAAGGCAAAATTCCTGCTCCACTCAGTATATTGTAATATGATTGATTTTGGTAACTTGTTTTTGTCAAGCATTACCCAAATCTATTGAGAATTTCTAATAAAACAATGAAAATATTACAGAGATTTTAGCCGCTGCACTAGCTATGTACAGCAGGAACACAAAACCCATGGCTCTACCCTTTCTCCCTTTTTCTCAGTGTATGCACTATTTGGTTTCATTGTTCAAATTTATCAATTCAAACTAATGCAAAAAAAAAGAGGATTTTAGATTCCAGGAATTGGAACACTGTCACTGAGCAGATAAAAAGTCATCAAGTAATTTGTTTGGAAGTAATGTTAAAGCAAATAAGAGTACAGGTTTTTAAGGTAAACTTATATAGTGTACTAAAAAGCAAGATCAAGTGATCTAAAATAAGTATTTAAAAAATTACCTTATCCTTATTTAAAGGATTTTCACAAGATGTATGTTAGAAATCTTCATCTGCTTGGGTCTTTGAAAACTAGAAGAAATATTCACAAAACCCAAAGGGTGTAATAAATGTTTTTGTTTACACTTCAGAAATAATTGTTCTGTGAATGATCCTCATTATTTTGAATGAGATGCTCTTTATCTCACTGCAAACAACAGGAATCTTCTGCAGAGGATAGAAGCAAGGTAGCAAGGATATTGTTTGCTTGCTCATATCTGTACTGTACTTTCCCCAAGTATTTGAAATGCTTTTCTTAAAATAAAACTTTAAAACAGTCCACTTCATTTTTTGCTACATGAAAACCTAATGCAGTCATAAACCATCAGTCTCTGTTCATTTGCTTTGATCATAATTAGTAGAGGTAGTTTATCACTTGCTTCAAATCTCATTTTTAACTATATCTCTAATTTTTCAGGCCTATTGTGTTTACTGGCTTACAATCAATACCTGAGTATAGCCACCAAGATTGTCCTGAAAATGTTCTGTTCTAATGGTTCTTTGATCATAACTACCAGATGGAAGAGATGACAAAGTGTTACTTGGAATGTAGCCAGGAAGTATCCTCTTTAAGTAATTCTTTAATATTTAGCATGAGTTTAGCGTTACCTTATGTCTCTGGAGCACCATAAAATGCTTCAGTTCCATTCTCTCCAAGGGGCAATGTTGTCATCCACAGTTATTAAGATGGTTTCAACCATTCTTTTAAATGAAGTCCACAAACTCTAAAGTAAAGTGAATGCAAACAGAGTCTGTCACGAAAGAGAGGCCCTTGTCTATACCCTGTAATGACTGTGCACTACTTTGTCTTCTTGCCGTTTCTTGCTCTTCTAAATGTTGGAAAATGCTTCTTTGCTAACTGTCACCAATTTCCAAGCAAGGGAAAATGAGTGAGGGATTTTGTTGAAACTCTAAGGAGTTCTTTCACAGTACGTAAAAGAAAAGCACAGATACATCTGAATATCCCTTTCACTAGTGAAACACACAGTTATTGATTTTGAAAGCTTATTGAAATGTAAGAGGGCCATGATGCTAACAAAAAAAAAGTTTATAGTAAAGTTAATATATCGATGTTTTATCAGATCTTTAATTGTGATGTGTGCTTACAGGACTGAACACAGAATTAAAAAAAAAATCATGGTAGTTATTGTGTTTGACCCATTTATTTTTTCCTTTTATAAGATAAAAACAGGATGTGTCTGTGTTATAAAGTGTATTGTGGTTGCAAGTTGTCCTGTCTTGTTGATTTATAGGAATCTGTTATCTCAGACAGAAGAGTGAGGATATAGTGCTATATAGATCGTCGAGCTAAAGTCTTCATCTTTTCATCACTATATTTTTAGGAACTTACTGCTAACTATGTTTTGTGAAAAGAGCCCTGTCAGAAATCCTGTTAACAGTTCTGTTTGAAATACACACTTTGAAGTGTGTTGCACTCTCATAAATGTAAAGACATGAAATATGTTCTGAGCTTGTGTTAATAAAGCTATCATCAAACCTCCAGTATTCTGACTGACTCTGCATATTCAACCTTTAATATTGTGTACATTTTCATGGTATTGGAGCGGTAATTTTCAATATAGGCTGAAAGGCTTCAGTCCTTCAGGAAGATGGTCAGTTTATAAAGTTAGGTCTTTATACAGTCCTGTTAATTTGAAGGTTATAAAGGTAAGGTAGGATCCCATGAACACAACTTAGTCATCTGTGCCTACATTTAACCATTTTAAAATTTCCTAGGAAAATGTTCTAAAAATAGGATATGAAAATAAATTTTAGAAAAGTTATTATTTCCCACACCCTCTGAACAACTACAGATGGCTAAAAATCTGTGAGTATCCTTCTTCAAAAGGAGTTTTTCAGGTGAACTGTAGAAGGGCAAAGTGAAAATTTTAAAATCTGAGTAATTTAATCTGAAAACAAAACTGCTTAATTATCCTCCCACTGGTATTAATTAAGATCTATTAATGTCAACAGCTACTGTTAACAGAATTGGGATTTGATTTATAAATTGATGTATTATATGTTCCGCTATGTTATCAAAAAAGAAAATCAGCATGTCTAAATTCTAATACTCGTCTCCCTCCAAAGTACTCAGGCACCACACTGCACTGTTTTTCCCAAACCCCATACTTACAGACAACATCTGTTGATTTTGACATTGCAATTAGAACTGTGGCTTCCTCTTGTACATTTTTCATTTGGAGACTTTTTGATAAATTGATTAGTAGCCTCAGAAGGCATTTTCAAGGTGACTGAAATTGTTTGGCTCTGTATAACTCTGTAAAAAACTGATTAAGTGTTGGATCAGTTACTTTCTATGACACTTCAAAGTATTTTGGTTTTTTTATGTAGAGGCAACAAACTTGTATTGTAATGGACAGATTCCTCAGGGAGGACCATTAATTATGACTTGCACCCTATCAATCTGAATGTGAAGAACTGGGTTCCAGTCTGTCCTCTGCTTCAGAAGATAGAAGACCTATAGACCTACAATCCTATATGGACTTGAGAATAGGTCCTAGAGTAGTTAACACCCTATTAATTCACAGCTCCATGGACTAGAGAATATAGCCATGACCATCTAAACTTTTGATATCACTTCAGTGTGATTGCTTCAAAAACAGTGTCTGGTTCAGCTTAAATTGAAAACAAAAAACAAATGTGATGAATTTTGTTTCAAAAAGAACGGGCAATTCACAAACCTGATTTTATTGTAGAAATAGCAGATTTTCTGGAATTGAAGACTCCTCCAGAGGGTTATATGGATCCTGAAAGAGGCTCTCATCCACCGTTAATTACTAAGGAAATTAAGGAACAGCAGCATCTATGGTTCAAATGTCTGCAATAAACCTCAAAAAAAAAAAAAAAAAAAATAAAAAAAAAAAAAAAAAGAGAGAAAAAAAAAATAGGTCAATTTAACCTATTCAAGCAGCAAGATCAGAAAGAAACCAAAGAATGGATTTATTCCATTCTAATTACTGGTACTTGGTATTTTTCCTATCCTGTTATTTAGTCTGATAATGAAACATAGTAGTTTATTCTGTTCTTTCTCTGTCTTTCCTATACTTTGTGATATCCTTGGAGGAATAAGAAAAAATAAATCACAATTATCAGACATTTTACTGCTATGTGCATTCAAATGGACTTGAACTTACCTGAGGACAGACCTGAAGTTGTTCCTCCTTGTAGAATATCAGGCTGTATGCATGTGTATATGTATATACATGCAACAAACCTTTTTTATTTGTGTTTATTCCTAACGCTTTATTTCAAAGTATATTGGCGAGAGAATATAACATTCTATTATTTTATATGCCTTGAATTTACTATAAAAATGCCAAAATGGCTCAACTGCAGAGAGCTTAGTGAGAAAGGATGATTTAAGCCATGGAGCAGCTTTAGTTAACAGTCACATTTCACTGCAGATGATGATACAATAAACAGTGTAGAATGGGATTATTTGAGCGCTCTGTCATAAGACAGCACACCGTATATGCTTTATGTCTATCTATCCCTGGATATCATGGGGAGTTTCAGACTGAATTTCTTACTCACATTAATACATGTTTATGGCAGTATATTTTATTGCTCTGAGACAATAACATTAACATAAATGAAAAGAGGATATAGAAACCAGGATACAGAAGATGCAGCTCCCCAGTTAAATCCTGGCTACAGAGCAGGTTTATCATGCTGTAAGTCCTGATGGGATTTGGGGGACAAGGGTTTGTATCCTGAGTTTAGAATTAGAGAGAAGTGCTCCAATTGTTTGGGGCTAACCTAAATAAAGCCCTTTTAGAGGCAAGAGGCATTGAAAGGAGAAGGGTAAGGACAATATTTTAGTAGAAAAAGAATATCTGAAGTGTTTCTCAAGCTCTGTTGCCTTTAGTCATTTCTAATGAACAACCTGCATCATAAACATAGCAATTTGAAAGAACATTGCACTAATTACAGCTCCTAAAACCTTGGCTTTATACATCCTTTTCAAAAAGTATTGAAAGCTTGGCAGTTCTAGAGTGAGGAGACACAATTTGTTCCTATGTGAATAAGCTGAGAGCAAAACAGAGGTGCTGCACAGTTTTTAAATTTGATAAGTGATATAATTTTTTTTTTGTCTTCCATTTAATAAGCACAAGTAACAGAGGAGAAAATAAGTGTTTTGGAGATTGAATAATAACATTTTTATCAGAAATGTTTACTAGTGACTTGCACCTCACCCATATAGAAGACTAAGAATAACCCAACTCATGGCAACTTGTGATAACCTCATATGAATGTATATGTGATTAACAGGAATAAGCTTAAAAAAAAAAAAAAAAAGATGGTTGAATGCTATTAACACATAATTTATTGTGGCTTTATTATACTTACTGTTTTTCTAGGAATTTAAAAGAAACAATGTTTAATATGAGAGAAATTCTTTAACAGAAAAAATGAAAACTATAAAAACTAATTATGATATTTTTAGATAGTCTACCTTTTTAACTCCTATATGCTCTTTTAATGATTGATCTTCTAGAACTTCCTTTCTTTTCTTTTTGATTTGCTCTGCAACAGAGGTTATTTGCTGCTTCCAGTCTCCAGTGGAATCAAAAATTCTTATATACAATATAGAAGCATTTCATAAAGGTTTCTGAACAGAATAATTAACTGAATGTCCTCACCTGACTGCAAAGTTACCCACTAGAGTTAAAAGGCTTAAAGTCTTTGCTGGAGAGCAATCCTTTTTAAGGGGATTGAGAAAAGTGAAAAATAGATCAACAGTGCGTAGCTGCCTGCATCGCTAGGGCTGCAAGTGAATTGAGCTGCCCTTCCATTTGGGAGGCACAAGGGGAACCCCAGTGACTCAACATCATCTTTTTAACTCCTGGCAATCAAGGAGCTTGTGGGAATCTTGGCTATTCATTTATAGGGCAGATCAGGAGAGAGAAGAGAGGATGCATTGGACAAGCGAGACAGACATCTTTACTGAAACTGTCTTAAAGTTCCGTAAAGTACAAAACTTTATGAAAGGTAAATGTAAACAGCAGGCCTTTATATACTATATTCCCATTAACTAATATGCACTGCATTGTTTTGAAAAGGTTTCATGAACTAACTTCAGGTCAATTAGTTCTTCAGGGGGTGAAAGGTGCACATTTGTTTATATCACCCTCTGGAGAATGCAGCAAGGCCACAGCTACAGAGGGTACAGTTTCAAACCGAGAGAAACCAAGGGGCTTGCTCTGTTAATTTATGCCTGGGCTGTTTTAAAAGGATATGCAAAGAGATAATATTAAGATCTAGGATGCCAGCAAACTGATAACACACATATAATTACTCCAAGAAGCCACCATTTTAAAGAAAAAAGTGCTGCTATAATCATAGCATACGTAAGTTGGAAACTCATAAATTGTATGTTTATTAAAAAACGTTAAAATGTTATGATGCAAAAGCAGGAAGAAATTACAGACCTCAGTAATTAGAACTAATAATCAGTTATTATTAATCATTAATAAAAACAAAACTAGTATTGTAAGAATATCATTGAGCAAATGCTCCTATATATTGTTTAGTACTTTTAAAGTACTTTTCTAGGTGTACCTTTGGCAGCTCAAGGACTTTATTCAGTACTGGTAGATGAGCATCCTTTGCAACATGGAACTACATGTGGTTGGAAAACCTTCCTGAGAAGATAAATAATGTTTGGAAAACAAGGTTGCCCAGAGCCATTTCATGCAGCAAACACACTGCCTGTGCTTCTTGAGCCAGCTGGCCTGTGAATAAACAGCATGCACTGCTAGTATCAAAGAGTTTATTCTGCAGATGTATCTTTAGAACCAATTATTTAGGGACTGATCCCTAAAAATATATTCCACTCGAATAGGAAATATATTCCTAAGGAATGGATCTGCTTGTAGAATTATTAAGACTTGCAAAGCACTAAAATAGTTTGTTGAACTGCTCAGAAGGGAGACTGCTGCTTATTGCAGTCATGGTACTTGCACCAATGTACTGTTTGTTCAAAGTCAGAACCTATTTGCAGAAATGTGTGGCAGCTGGATCAAAGCCTAGAAAAAAAATGAAGCACTTCCCCTTGCCTGAGAAAGGAGTTGAAATGTTTGTATCACACCTATCATACAACAGTCAGAGCAAGAAATAAGCCAAAGAAATAGAGTAAAATCAAACAGGAACAAAAGGAGTCACTCTTGGGAACCACAATTTAATTGAGCTATAACACAATTTTAATTACTTGTTATTTCAAAATCCTTTTAAAAACAAATCTTGAGATAATATCTGATAGTTATTTTACAGACTTTTATACTTGGGTTGGTGCTGCAATAAAACAAGAAGTTTACATTTGAATGCACAGTAAGGACAGCATTGCCTACAGTCATAGGCAGCAGAGTTACAAGGGAGTCCTCAAGTTGACCACTCAAGAACGAGCCCAAGTGCCACACAGGAGCAGGACGGTTCATTTCTTTTTCACTAGGAGAGAGTTTTTACTGAACACAGTACCGAGTCTCCAAGTTCTGCGTGTCAGCAGCAGTTTTCACAGTGTTTCATTTTGGATTGTTATAAGAATGTGATCGTGGTCATGATAAGGACAGCAAGTCAATCTTATTTTATTAAGCTTAGCAGTGGTAATATCTTCTAGTACGGTATCAGACCATCTCCATTTAGGATTATGTATTTTTGCCATGGACTCTGAGTGATCAGTAAGGCATTAGGCTTGTGTATTTGCGACAATGCTAGAAACTTACTGTTTCTGTATATAAGAAAGTGAAGTTAACAAAAAAGTGAATTTATTCATGAATGAATGAATACTGGGGAAAGAGCAGGAACAATATGAAAATCATGGAATACTATCTATGCCTAGGGTCTAAGAGCTGTAGAGAAGGCAAGAACATTCCAAAACGTCTCCTGCAGTTGCAGCTAATCTGAGAACAGTCTCAACTCAAATAGACAGTATAGTATATTTTCTAGAGTAGATATTTTACATTTAATCACAGATTTTTACATTCAGACAAAATACATTAAAAAAAGAGAAAAAAGAAAAAAAGAAGAAAGCCTAAAAGAGGCATTGTTATCTCACAATATCTCACAGCCTGCAGAACAGCCTTTGTACTCTAGTCTTTATATTCTTCATTGCAAAAAGGGACAATATCTTCTTTCATTCACTCTTAACTTGCCTTTTTTTATTCAGCACTGAGTTTTAGAAATTATATGCATTCTCACATGAGTGCAATAAACTTCTAAAATGTATGAAAGTATATATATATATATTTTTTTTTTTTTCTAAGAAGCCCAGCTAAAACATTGAGGCCCTTATGGTTTTGATTCACCACATCTACATGAATACTGAATAACAATAACAAAGTCTGGTGTGTTCTAATGACTATTTTATCTTGCATGAAACAACTCCTAATTCAGTGTATAATAGCATCTACTATGAATCATGCTACATTTATGAGTTTGAAGACCCTCAAATACAAAAAAGCATTAGTCTGCCTCTAGTTCTTGGTCCTACACTTTATAGTGTAGCTATTGATCAAAATGTAGGTGCAATCTAGGAAACACTCTAGTGTATTGTTTTCCTTCTGGAAAATAGGCTTTTTTAACCCTCATAACTACTGATTTTTAATCATGCCTCAACACTTACAAGGAACATCCTCATCCTTTTCCCCTTCCTTTTTACAGCCTCTTCCATCAGTGAGGTGACTCTGCTAAAGACGATGCTAATTCTCATGTGAGCAGCAAAGCACTGACTGAACATCTTTTCCCTCTTACATATGCCACATGAATAAAAAAAGTGTTCTAATAAAACAAATCAATATCTTTTTCTAAATAAAACATACCATAAAGCAGAACAATGTAAAATTTCTTGCTGTGATTTAGATTTTTTTTTTCCTGGCAATGTTTTATAAAAACATGAGTTTCACAAGAACAATAAGTATTTTCATTGAAGTGTTCTGAATTACTGAAATGAACTATATTGACAAAATGAATGATTAAAAAAAATGACATTTGTTGCAATAGTTCTTATTCCCTTTTGTAAGTATAAACAATTTGTACTCAAGAGATCTTTTTTGGTTCTACCCTTCTGAGGTAGAAGGATATCACTTTTCCTCAAACTGCTTCCTGGCTCCTGCTGCACAAAGAACACAAAACCAGCCAAGCAGTTGTTCTAACCAGGTATGATCAGAGAAACCTTTCTATACATTCTTATTTTTTTAAAAAAGCTTTCTATATATTCTTTTTTTTTCTTTGACTTGTGATGCTATTGTGAGTTGGAAGGCCCTTAAATATAAAAATATATAGAGAGACATAAATATATATAACTCACTCTGCAGCTTATTATTGGTCTTTGGTTTCTGTTGGATTTCCTACTACTTTTTCATATTATATGTTTCATATACTTATCCAATAAAAATTAAGACCACTTGCAATCTTCAATAGCAAGTTGAGATCATTTTTCTTTATTTCTTTATGTGCTCTAGGTGACCCTGTGTGTGCAGGGTGGGGTTGGACTGGATGACCTCTGGAGGTCCCTTCCAAGCATTCTATGATTTATATATTATATGTGTACTATTAAAAAAAACTTGCATTGCAGGTGTGAGTATTCTTTTTCTTCATTTTACTGAATAAAAGATTCTACTGGCATTCTAG
>JAVCKT010090097.1:0-14415 GCA_032273925.1 Rhynchotus rufescens
AGCGGCTGCCCGGGGCTGGGAGGGATCAGGGAGCGGGGCCCGGCGCCCAGGCGCGGGAGCCTCGCGGGGACGCGGAGCGGGAGCCGCCCGCGCGGCGCCTCGCAGGGGAGCGACGGGCTGGGCAGGGCTGCGGAGCGCAGCGGCAGGGCCGGCTTTGCCGGGGCGCCTGGGCAGCGCGGCCCGGCTCCGGGCCAGAGCCGCCGCCGAGGAAGGAGCTTTCCCCAGGCACCGCTCCCCCTCAGGCCGCTCTGTGCAGCCCCCTGGGGCAGGGGCAGGCTAGGGGCAGGGAAGTGAATACGGGGGCTGCATTAGAGCTGTTTCACTGCAAAAAGCCCCATGGAGAGCTGAGTGCGATTCTGGCTTTGTGCCTTTTCTACCCCGTCTCAGGGACTGCTGAGGGCAGAGACAGGTCCCTCCTTCGGGAATCTCTGCTGACCCTTAATGGGGGATGTCCAGCTGAGTCTTGGACTGAGGCGCTCGCTGCACAGAGCCGCTTTCCTCGGCCCCGAGCAAGGCTGCCGGAGCAGCGGCGCCTCAGAGAGACGCGGGGCTGAGGCCACGGGAGCTGAACAGGGCTGTTGCTGTAGCGCGGCCAAGTTCCCTCGGAGCTGCCAGCCCCCAATCTTTAAGCAGTATTTCACCATTATGTAATTTTAAGGGCTATCCCCATGCTTTGAGGGATAAGGCAGAAATATGAAACAGAACAAGTGAGCAAGATTAGCCATATGGAAGAGAGCTCTGGCTTTCTTTATTTCTTGAGAAGCCCAGATTGAATATTTCTGTTATGACCATTTCCACATTCATTTTATTGGTTTCTTTCCATTACTTCTAACTCCTGGCAGCAGCCTGGAGAATCCCTCCCTGCGGTGGATGTTTCCCTCTTCCAGCCCTTCGTTACATGCAGTTGTGCTCTCGCTTTCGTCATCACTTAGCTCATTTAATCTCGCCTCCTTAGCCCGTCCTTCCCGCTATCTCGTGGCGCGGCTGCTTTCCCCGAAGCGGCTGGCAGCTGCGCGCGGGTCGCGGCGTGACCTGGTGGCCATTGTAATCCTGCCATTGTCAAGGCTTCCTGTTGTGGATGCGGCGGCTATTTTTGCTCGGGACTCCACATGAAGCCCAACTTCCCGCCTGGACAATAACTATGGGGGAGGTCAGGGATACGGCAATAGCAGAGATGGCCCTGGGTAGTTGTGGGTCAGGCAAGGGGGGACTGAAGCTCAGGACAGTTCTCAAACATGAGCCCCGAGTGCAAGAGGGCCCCCAAACTGTGCACACAGCTGACATCAAACACTGTGCATTGAGAGAATCCGGGTTCCAGCTACCTCGGCTCCATTGGAAACCTTTTACTCTCTGCAGAAAACAGTACCAAATACCTGAGAAATTTATTTTTTAAAGAATATTCAAGCATTTGAAGCCTGAAGCCACTTTTTTTCACGCGTTTTTTTAGTAAAGTATTGCTTCTACTAAATGACAGATATAACGGATTCAACCTTAAATGAAAGTGCAAGTTTTTGACATGCTTTGATTTCAGGTATGCCTCATTTTCATTGACTCCAGTGGAATCCAAGGCAAGCCAGAGAAGAAATATCATTACTGCTCAATCTGGTGCATTTGCATTTACTGTAGAGTGTACTGTCGAGTCTGTCATTCATAATTTACAAGCCCCAGGAGTGCTATTGCTCTTACTGACTGCTGCCTTGCAACACACTACAACACCGAAAGCGTCCTGCTAGCTTGCACTAGAGTTAAAACTAGGACTGAGCCACCTCCAAAACTAGTTGGATGCAAGGAGAAAGGATGCTGCCAATGCTTAAGTGACAGTTTTTGTCCCATTCGCTTACCAAAGGGCCAGTTCCCCAGGGTCACTCAGGCTCAGGATACTGAGGCCTGAAGTCCTTGCTCAGCACCACAGCCAGCCAGCATACAGCCCCAAACCTCTCCCCTTCTCTGCTCCATTTCCTCCCTCTCAACCTGGGGGTCCTCCTAGGAAAGCACTGAAGGGGCGGCAGTCCCACGGGAAGGGCCTGGAGCGCAGGGATCAGCGACGCGGATGGAGGGCACAGCGCTCGGCCGAGCGCGTCTCCGATGAGACCCCGGGGCTGGAGGGCGGGAGCTCTGTCTGCGCCTGGAAAGAGCCCTGCTGGAAAAGCCTTCATCCATCGTCTCTTCTCAACAACTGTTGAAAACACTGCAAGCTGCTAACACAGAAAAGCCCAATTGTTTTCAGATGAAGTACTGAAAAATTACTTGTGATTTGATTCTGTTCAAGTACAAAACGCAGGCTGTGGCAGTTCTAGTGCTGCTTAAGTTGCTTGAAGGTTCTTTCAAAGCTGATGCTTTCCCCCAATTTGATTTTCTCCAGGTTTACATTTTAACCCCTTTTCTGTGAGTAATGTTTTTGACATATGAGTTTAAGTAAACCAGATGTTTAAACACCCCATGCTGGGAATACTGACTTTTACATTGCTGAGGGCTGAGCCTTGACTACCAAATCCAAATACCTACTATTTCTTAAACCAGCAACATTCTAGAAGTGTTGCCTTAACTGGGAGCAAAAAAAACAAGGACTGTTTAATAGCACGAGCTCTTCCATTGTTCCTAAGTAAAAAGAAGCCAAATTCATCATTGTTCTGATTACAAAGAAATTAGTGCAATTACATCAGGGAAGAATCTGCCAAGAACGTGAACCTATTGACAGCAGCCCTCACATACCTTGTACCGTAAGAAAACAGAGAGCTAAGGACGTGCCAAAGGAAAGGGCTAACTCCCATTTTCTGACCTTGGGTTGAACTGGAGCTCCTGGGTTTGAATCACACTTCACCCTCTGTTGGCAGATCAGATCCTCGTTCATTTTTTAGGGATTTCTCTGAGAACTCCATAGCAAAGGAGCTAAGCAGCTAGGCTGGTTAGGGCTGCGCTTGCCTTGGCGGGTGCAGAGCAGACGGGCTCCTGGTGCCGCTTTAGCTGAGCGTGTAGCTCACACGAGGAGGGAGCGACGGCACCGACGGCCAGGCTGCACAACAAGCGCTTCCCAAGAGCTTATGAAACGCTGCTCTCAAAGCAGCTGTTGCTTTTATTGCTACAGATGCATCTTTATGGGGTGACGGAAGAAACAAGCAGCAGCGAGTGTAAAGGGAGGAGCTCAGGGGCAAGTGCTGAGTGAGGCCTGAAACTCTTCCTATGGGCAAGTCTGCAAGGCTTGGCCCTATTTTAGCAGCGTGATTCTCTTGCAACTCCCCCCCAGGTTTTTATGAGATTATTTGATGTACCTATCCCATGGCTGTCGCCATCGCAACTCAGCTGCACAACTAACACATTGCCAATGGATTTAAATCATGTCAGCAAGCTCAGGTCATGACAAAAAAACTGAAGTTCTCTTGCAGGGCTGAATGCTCCTCAGCCCCTCTCGGCTTGCAGAGCATCTCCCACCCAGAGCACCTTTCCCTACATGGGCACCATATTCTGATCTAATCCAGACACTTGCAGGGAGACGGAGGGGCTGAAGTGCCCCTGCACAACCGGGACCATACAGCTCGCACAGCTCATGGCAAGATTAATCCAATCGTGTACACAGCTATAAATTAACACAAAACACTTCTCAGGGCATCCCTGCCTTCTACAGCAGTGACATATCCCAACTGCTATCCCGACTATGCTGCTATCAGAGCAACGCGCTCATCACGCGGCCTGCTCCCACTGATAACGGACAACGGCCTGCGCTTGGCATCCTACTTTGGGGATGGATCTTTCAAAGGGGATCCCAATCCTGGGACCTCACTGAGGCCATTGGACCTCATTCTGAAATTTTATCTCCAGCTCCCTACGTTAAATTCTACCATTAAATTACCCAGCTTTTCACCCCCTGTCTTTAAACAACTATTTTCAGCTCTTTTACTGCTTGCAAACCTATGTCAGCAAATCATAAATTAGAAACACGAACAGCACGCTCTTAAGGAAACATGCACTTACACTTTCAACTATGGTAAACTAAATTTTAGGAAAAAGTTCCCATTTTTCTAATAGGATTTTAAGCCAGTTGCCTTTACACAGAAGAAAAAAGTGGAATCATCTGGAATTTTTAATTTCCTATTTTTTGCATGAGAACTTGAAGAATCTGACATATGGTATTGTCATTAACTGGGAAAGGGTCAGGATTGGTACAGATTCTCAAAATAAGCAAGCTCTAAAATACAGCTGCAGCCTTGGCTGTCCAAACTCCCACAACACACTGTGTTAGTCCCTGGATCAGAGTGACCCTGGTAAAACACACGTCTAAGGGGACCTCTGGGCCGTGGTGCCTCGCAGGGAGGAAGGCTCATCAGGCTGGGACCAGCTAGTCCCTGACTCACTCGCAACGATGATTTATCGGGGACAGACGTCGCTGGCGAGGAGCCAACGTTTGAAGTGCTGTTTGGTGGCTTCTGTATGATCTCAGTAGCTCCAAGAGCCACTGGATTTCCGAAACGTTGTCAAAGCAGATAAAAGCAATCGTGCTTTTGGATTTGTAAGGCTAAGTATCCTTGAGATAGGAGCCAGCAAGAGCATGTTGTGGTGTTGAGACTTCACATCCAGTGCGTAAGCACGGCTTGCAGTTCATAACACTGCCATCCCAGGAGGCAAAACAGAATGAAAACACCCCGTGTCATCGTTCCTGTTTGACACTGATTCTGTCCCTAACACAATGGCAGAAAGCAGGTGCCAGCGTTTCCCAGCGCCGTTGGACCGGTCCCTCACATGGCAGGGACCCTTTGCTTCGGAGCGGCCACATGCCCCGGCCAGTCTGCCCCAGGGCGGCAGCCGGCACCGCGCTGCCCTGCGCTCCTCTTGCGAGCGCACTGGCCCCTGTGCAGCTGGAAGGGGCTTCCTCCTCTTGCCTTGCAAGCCTGCATTTGAGCTTTGGCTTCCTGCCCTTCCCTAGAAATCAACGTGCATCCAGCTACTGAAAGAGTTTGGGGCTGAGTTTGTCTTGGCTGAATCCACTGCTGCAGCAGGGAAGCGGCACCGAAGTCAGCGTGCTTCGCCACTGCAAACCTGCCCTGCTGCAGAAACCCCTGCACCTCCAAGCCCTTGGAGAAGACGAGGCCCCAGGAAAGCAAGCAGAGCTGGGGGCTTAGAGAAGTTTTTTGGGGTGCATGGCAGATATCACAGCAACCTGTAGGCTACACTAATAACTGGCCCAACTACTCCGCGTCCCACACAGCATGTACCTGCCCTTCCTGTTCTTACTTCCCGCTCCCACAGGATGTCCCAGCTCCAGACTAACCTCGTCAGCCACAGCAGCGGCTCCGAGTCACCAAGTCTTGTGGGGTGCTCCGGCCGGGAACCACTCTCATCCCAGTCCGCAGGCTGCCCCGCTGCCCTCCCAGGTGGTTGCTGTTCCTGGGGGATGCGAGTTGCAGAGTGGCTCAGGAAGCAGCACCAAGGTTTACTTATCTACAAACCAGAGTAATTTAGATTTAGAGCTGTATGTATTTGCCTAAATACACACACATACACACAGACATACAAAGCAGACTCGCGTGCTGCCGAGATGAGATGATTATTATACACACAAAATTAAGGAGAGGAAATAA
Source organism: Rhynchotus rufescens (assembly GCA_032273925.1). Lineage (NCBI taxonomy): Eukaryota > Metazoa > Chordata > Aves > Tinamiformes > Tinamidae > Rhynchotus > Rhynchotus rufescens. The sequence goes on from JAVCKT010090097.1 coordinate 5,574, forward strand.
GCAACCTGGCTGTTTTGATCTAGCTGTTTGTTGGCCCTATCTATGTGACACAGTGACTCTTAAGTCAACGGGAGGCTAAGGATATATATTTACATCTGGAGACCTTTATTAGAGCCCACAGACAATACAGTAAACAACCTCCCCTTCAGACTGACTACCAGCAATTGAAGAGACTCAATTGTGTATTTTCCAGGCCTGGCTTCTTCTGCGTTATTTAATATCTAGAGGACTGCTCATGACAAACCTTCCAGGAATCCCAAACGCAAGTGGAAGTTCCACTGAATCATTTCAAGCAATTGAAGAGCGCCGTCAGTTAGCCCACACAACTGCAAGGAATGCAGTGTATTTCCAGGCATAGGATTGTTTCCTGGAGATTATGATGTACAATACAAGTGTAGTCAGTGAACAAAGGTAATGCTGTTGGTCTCTGCACCACAAGGCTATTTTAGTTTGAGAAAGGAGGAATGTAGAAAACAGGCATCTCCAAAGACCTTTATTAGGCTTGCAGGAAGCCTGTGGGTCAGGAGCAAATCCTGAAACAAAACAGTACAAAATTGTCTCAGCACAAGATGTAATCAGTCCCATCATTTTGTTTGCCTTAAGAATCAAATCTACTTTTAACTTGAACTCAGTGCTAATGGAGGTAAATATTTCCATCTAGTATTAATAAAGGAATGGTGCCAGTAGTCATTAAATAAAGACAGAGACAGTAATTCTACATTAGCAGGTGAACTCTGCTGTACTGCAAGGAAAGAAACCCAGAGCCTTTGAGGCTTCAAAAGCAACAGGACATGAATCTCCACAGGTTCAGTAGCAAATCAGTTGTGCTGCCTTGGTTCATGCTGGTTAGCGCCTACTCTGAAGCAGCGGTCAAGTGGAGCATTGTCAGAGCAAAATATCAAGCTGCACATGACAAAGTTTTGTCTCTGGATTTAAATAATTCAAAATTCCTACTAGAGCCTTCTGCTTACCAGAAGAGGAATCCCTGCTCCAACATGCTGGAAAAAATCTTTTAGCTGAGGTGAACCTTAGAGGTGAAAATCTAGTACAATTACAACCCTTAAAGCCGTGAAGCAACCACTTCATTAAGCAGTGTCAGTCCAGGTCCTGACACTGGCCGTTGGCGAGTAGGGATCCCAGCTTCTAAGAACAGCATTAGAAGATCAAACTCAAGTGTCATCACGGTTTCTGTTCAGTGTTTTCATACCTCCAGTTTCAGACAGTCTTTCTACCATACACAAAGATGTTTGGATGCAACAGGAAAACAAGTCATACCATTTTCATGAAACAGCTTTTCAAAAGCTCTTGTATCTCTGTCACTCATTTACTTTTTGGTCCAGCACAGAGAGGAGCACAGAAGCATGACAAAGGCATTCCTGCGAGTCCAAGGATACATTAGTAGGTGCAGTGAGCTAACCAAGGCTTGAAGAGCAAACAGCGACACGACTCTGCAGTTGCTTCAGGTGTCCCCCGGCCGCAAAGCCCGGCGCGGGCGCACACAGCCGAGCTCCCCTATCCCCGCGGCAGCGCTGTGGGGTGACCGGGGCCGGCGGGGCGCCCGCGGCTCGCGCCGGCGCTCAGCACTCCAAGCACAGCACTGCAGCACGGGCTGCCGGCAGCGCCGCCGCCCCGGTAGCGCCCGCGCCTGGCACGGCGCACAGTCCCCAGGACAGCCCGGCCTGCCCGAGAGGCCTTCCCAGGCCCAGCGGGACACGGGGCGAGTGTCGGAGCTGACACCAGCACAGCGGGAACAGCCAGAGCTCTGACCCCAGCCTGCTCCCACGCTGGCCATTGCCCCCATGTCACTGCTATGGCACAGCCTGTGGTCTGCTCACGGGCTGGGGCACTGCTGGGCACACATCACAGGATCATGGAAGCAGTAAGGTGGGAAGGGACCTTCGGAGACCGTCTGGTCCAATCCCCCGGAACAGTCTCCTAGAGCACATTGCACTGGATCACATGCACCCAAGCAGACTCTCCGCAGATCCCAAGCTCCCTGTGGGGTGACAGGGCTGGCACTGCCGGGCGCAGGACCATGGTCCAGCTTGGGACACAGGCAGCCTTAGCCGAGCAGGAGGCAGAGCTGCCCAGCAGTCCGGCCAGACGGGAGGGCAGCCGAGCTCAGGCCTCCTCCAGACAGCCCATGAGAGGGCAACTCGGGCAGAAAGCAATCTGCGAGGGATGGTCTCTTTCTCCTCCAGTCTAATAAATAAAAAAATATCACTGGCTCAAGCTCAAAGTTTGACAAGAGCACTGTGCTTCTGTAAATAAAACAGAGGCAGGAAATCATGAGTTTGCATTTCGACAAAACCAAAGCAACAACCCTGACGACTTAAAGCCTTGATAATTACACCCAAGGTCACTCGGGCCAGCTCCTTCAAGGCCTTTAGGTGGGTCCACCTTCCTTCCCTCTCTCCCACTTCAACGGTCCTCTTAGATCTACCATGTAAATTATGAGCTAAAAGGAGGCTTTGTACATAAATGAATGCATAATTGAAAACCAAGATCCATGCTTTTCCTATTTTTAAGTTCATAAAACAGGGAGTGGATAATTTCACCCAGAGGATATTACATTCACAGTAACAGATGTTCTTCACAGAAATATGGAATATTCTCTTAGAAGAAAGACTGTTTACATCATATTCCTTATTTCCGGTGGGAATAAGCATTAAAATAACATTATCTGTGTCATCCCCCTAATAAATTTTTCACATGCTGTCTTGAATGCAAACAGATTTAGTATAAGAATAGATGCCTCCGAGATAAATTGAGTTCCTGCAAGTTCCAAGAAAATAGATAAACAGCTACCTAGAAGAAGATCCTGTAAGTTTTCCAGGCGAGGGAAAGACTGCAAGAGGAAAACACACAGACAGGAGGTTACTTGTAAATGTCCTAACTCTGAGGAAACCTTCAGGGGCTCTGCTCACAGGCTGGGCTTCCTTCCGCCAGTGGCTTGTTAAACGAGGCAGTGTTGGGCACTTCCTCTCTCATTTTGGTTCCCCACCTTTTTCTGAACTTTCAGAAAGAGACTGTATGGCAGCCCAGGGTAGAAATACTCAAAGTATCTCTTACAAATCCAAGTCAGGATGTAAAGCCTACATTTCTGCAGGTGGTATCCCAGGCTCCCCAGAGGTCCTGCAAGGCTGATGAAGGGCACGTCGCACTGGTGGGAGCCCCTGGCTCCAGACACACCAGCTGGATAACCCACAACGCTGACAAGTGGCAATAGCCCCAGAAAAAGGTTTGCACTACTGCTCTAGCCTGTTGCCTCCACTGCTGTTCCCCAAGGCACTCAGCAAAAGCAGCCTCAGGCACAAAGAAAGAAAGGCAAAAGGCTTCAGCATTATTTTGCCTTGGCTCCTGGTACCTTTAGGAAGGCCATACTTGACAGAGCATTGACTCCTGTTCTGTCTCCTTCTGTCCTAACCTTGGCAAGATCAATATCATAATGATTCAGAGCATTTAAAGAAATGAACCGTTAAAAGCAAGAAACTGTCCTTTAACCAACTGCAAGTCAGGGTCCTAGTAGGTGATGATGTTGACCTCTAGTGACTAGTCTGGGGATACCTGGTGCCACGAGCACACTGAGGTGCTGCTGTGAACGGCTGGCCAAACGCTCGGTGCCACACAAAAACAGTGACCCCTCTGTTCACACCAATGAGTAGCTGCACATCCCTTCCGTGAACAGAAACCTCCAGCTAAAAGAAAGGCCCCTGAGAAGCTACTCCACTAAGTGTGGACTGTGCACACAGAAATTTAAATAGAGGATGATAACGTAACGATGCCTTGAGCTACACAGCAGCTTCAATCGAAGAGTGGAAATGCACCCAGACTGAGTAAAAACAGTGGAAAAAAAGCAGCTGCCAGCAGCTGGCACTGAGGTGTAAGCCCAGAGGGAAGGAGGAGCTGGGCAGGAAGAGAATCCGAGCCGGAAGCAATGAATTACGTCCGTTTTCCACAACACAGACAAGGCAGGAGGAGACGACTGTGATTCACTGTAAATACATGAAACTGCATCAAAGGAGCTCCCCAACCCACCCACTACTCATTAGCTGACACAAACCATTAGAAGCAACTTTTTGCCACACTGACTAATGGAAAATATTATTAGGCATTTAAGTGCTGGTTATCAGCAAGTTATGTATTTAGCTTTTCAAACTCATGCATTCTACATAATGAAACTAGTTACTTAATTACCTTTGAAAATCATGCAGAGTATGGTGCTGTGCTACTCACAGAATATAAAACATGAGGATATATGATGCTTTAGGAAAGTTACTGAACTCTTACCCAGCTTTAGAATAGCAGATGTTTTACCTTCTCACTTCAAAAGAAATGAGGAAAAACAAACAAAAACCCCACAACTTTCCAGGAGTACCCTTTGAGGCATACAAAGCAAAAAACAAACCGCATAGATTTTCAGGAAAATATTAAATAACATGACCCAAGCCTTGAGGAAGAGAGGCCGTTCCAAGCTAGTGAGAAAGCATAGATGACCAACTGACCACACTGCCCCATGCAGAGACACCGGCAACAGGGGAAAAAGGAAGGGTATCTAGAACACTCCTAGGATACAACGACAAAATGGGTTTGAAGTGGAGAAAAACAACGTAATATCTACCCTCTCTTCAGCTGTGTAAAGGTAGCCATCTCTGAAGAGCTTTGAAGACTTTTCCCGCATATAACTTCTCTAATAATTTTAACATTTATCTTATCGTCACTGTTTACTTCTCACTTTGGGGTGGTCTCACCCATATCTTCTCGTTAAGACTGAACAAGGGCACCCTGAAAATGTACATGTGGAGCCCCAGACATGTAACCTGAGGTGTAGTAGGACATTGGCTCTGCACACAGCAGCTAGCAGGCAGCAGCAGGATGAATAATACATACTGCTCCAACCCTGGTTGTCATGGCTTTGCTCCACACTGCTGCAACTGCAAGGCTGGACAAGTTTTAGATTCAAATAAAGTTTTCATTAGGATTTATACTTAATTCATGAAATTATTCTTTAAGGAGACTGTGCCTGCCACCATTTTATAGTTCCCATTTGGAATCCTGCAATAGTGGCAGCAGAGGGAGCTGAAGAGTAAATCACGCTTTAGTCTGCATAAAGCAGGGATTGGAGCAAGGTCAATCATTTTGTAAGTCTCAAGAGGAAGAGAAAAAAAAGAAAGAGATTCAAGTGTCCTATGCATGACTCTAGTTATTTAAAAGCAAATAAGAGACTGACATGTATGTAAAATTTCAAAATGAAACAAATGCTGATCGGTATGGACAATTACTTCTGAACTGCTTTCTACCTAGTAGCTCCATTTTTCATTCTGTGGTGAATGCCCTCACCACCCACGCTCTGTGTTCGGCCAGGTGGCTGCAGGGCTCTCCCTGGTGCTCCCCCTGTCCTGGGCGTGCTCGGAGCTGGGCGGCAGGGCCTTTAGCTGTCGGGTCACTAGCTGCACAGGATGCGACTCCCACGCGTCCCCGGCAATCTGCTGCAGTATCAGTATGCAGCGCTCAGGCTAAAAAGCCTCTCTGGTTTCCAGCAGGTTAATCTATCTGGAAAAAAGAAAGAAGGGGAGGGCGGGGAAAAGCATAAACACTGTCTTCTCACTGATTTTGTAGCTGTCAAAGCAGAGATTGAAGGCTACGAAGACAGTAAGAGTCAGAGTTGCTACCTAAATGAATGCTAAGGAAACATTTCAAGCTACAACCACAGCTTCCCCCAGAGCAGTGCCCTCCCTCCGCTCCTCAGTCCCTGCAGCACGGAGAGCCTCCACAAAACTACCGCGCTGGCCTCTCAGCTTTTCTGTTTTCTTCTCTGTTTTCCCTCTGTATTCTGCACTTGTAGAAAGCCACTACTTAGGTCACACTTCTATGATGAATCAAAACACACATAAAATCACACAGCCGCCAAAATAATTAACCCTATTGTGCCCTTCCCAGCCCTCCTCCATGTCAGCACAAGCCGGGATCCTCCCTCAGGCCCTGCTGTAATTTTACCAACAGCTGAGCCCTGAGGAGGCGACAACAGCAGCGCCGAGGACCTCAGTGCACAACCCAGGAGATCCTCCCTAGATGCCAGGGCGACAGCTTGCACTGCCAGAGACTCCTTTGTGCTGTTTAATTATCACTGCCTTAAAGCTCAGTTAGGGCAGGCAGCTAATGAGAAAAGGCTGGGTCAAAATCAACTTGCACAAAGGCAATAAATCCAGAATTTAGTGCCTCAAGAATTTGACTAAACTCTGAGCCAATGCAGTAAAGGGTATTTTATCAGTAAGATTACTCAGTTGTATATGGTTCTGTTAGCTTGAGAACTAAATCACTTGGCACAAAAAATAGATTTACATCAAATAAGATTTGTGTCCTTGACTTTGACAATGCTGCTTGTTTCTAGTAACTTTTATAGAACAAAAATGTTATCCATTTGCTTTTCATGCATATTTTATAATTTATATCCACAGAACAGAAATAAAACAATTCATTGTTTTACAACTTTGTTTATCAAGGAATCTTTACGCATAAAGAGGGTTATTTGGAAGGGTCTGAATGCCCTGACTCCCACTGCCTGGGAGGAGCTGGGCACTTCCACACAGCACGTGGCACCACAGAAGGGAGCCAGCGCAGCCCTCGTGTCCCGTGGCGCCGGCTCCCTCCTCCCTGCCCTCTGCCTTGGCAGCTGCCCCACAGCAACGCTCCAGGTTTTGCCTCGCTACCCAACCGGCACCGTAGGGCACCACAAGTGACACCCCTCCGGGTTCCCTGCTATCCCCACTGAGCTACAACACCCAACAACTACTGTGGGGGAACCCGAGTCATCCCTGACCCACAGGAAGCTCTCCAGGACCCATCTTCCCTGCTCCATAACTGGACCAAACCCCAGCAAGGCAGGGCAGGGCAGGGCAGCCTGGGGAGCCCTGGCAGCGCATGGGCTGGAAGCAGGGCACTGACGGACAGGTACATCCCCTGTTCACACGGCTTACACTTCCTCCAGGCCTGCTCAGCTTCCCTGCTACTCCTAAGCTTCAGGTAAGCACTGGGGCCAAGGTTGCCCAGCTTGTCAGCTGCTCAGCTTATTTCAAGATACACCATTTAAACTTCTCAAGAATTCATAGGTATCGTTCTATTTGCATATTTTCTGCTTTCTTGAGGTCTTAGAGGAGAACAACATGTTTAGCACACGACTGTACCCCAGATGTATTTAACACAATCTCAATTCATTACCTAAATATACATACACATATACACCTCTCACAGCTCAGGCACACAAGTTATTACCATTTGAGTGTAAAAAAGTACTATAAAGACAGAAGCAAAGGAGAGCTACTTTGCATGCAAGCGAACGCAAAGTTACACATTAAGCAGCTATCATGGCAGGAGTTGCTCCTTATCACCTCCTACCGACGTTGCTATTTGGTAGACTCGGGAAATACAAGGTAGGAGTGACTTATTAAACATAATTATGGAGAAAAACTTCAGCTCACATTTTAAAGGTGGAAAGATTATATACTGAAGTTTTCTAACATGACGTAAACCTCCTGGTTTAAAAAAAATCACCAAAAGTAGAATAAAGTGTCAAGTAAACAAAGCGAACGGAACTGCAGAAGTCTGGAACAATATCTGAAAGAGGAATTACCTGCCAAGCAGGTAAATGCAAAGTCATTTTTACTAGCGATTCCACTCTATCACAAAGAAAAACAGAAAGGCCAGACTTCCATAAAATTTGCTAAGTAGTTTCTTGAAAGGTAAGAACGTAGCATTTGCAGATGTAACATCACTTGCTTGTTTGCTTTCTCCTCTGCTCTTAAAAACAAAGAACCAAGCTCCTGTTCTCACCAGTATGACCATCAACTCGCATTGATCACACACGATCGCCGTGCGGATCAAGCTGCAGGGAGCATCCCTGCCTTGCCCAGCTGCAGGCAGCACCACACACAACACTGCTCACCAGCCAGCGGGAGCCTCGCAAGAGTTTTGGGAGCAGGACAGTCATCAAGAAGGAAACTGAGCTCAGATCAAGAGCTCCTCTCCTAGCTTAAGCCCTGAGAATGGCTTTGGAAGGACTGCAGCCTTCATTGCCTACCGCACCCACACAAGGAACACTCGCTTGCTGGCAAATGAGCCCAGACTGTTAGGAAAGACTTCAGAGCGTTTCCTTAAATGCAACAGCTCACATTTCTCACAGAGAAATAAAGAATGGTTCAGAGAGTTGTAAAGCAAAAGAATTTAATTTTTCCAAGAAAGTTTCAAGATGTGGAAGGTCACAATACAAAGCTCTTGAACACCACAACACCAAATTGGAACATCTGTTGATTAGAAGTGATTGCTTAATACAAAGACTAGGCGACATGATTCCTTACAGTACAAAGCTTATGGCACTGGATTTGTATTTTCATTCCCTGAAAAATCTCAGCAAGTGTTCTGAATTTAAATTTATTTAAACACTGAGAGTGTCAAATATTTGTCTCCACCCTCAGATCTAAGCACTAAGGGTGAGTTTCAGGGTATGAAATGGGTAGCCAAGGCACCGCACTGCTTACCCACGAGGGCAGAGCCGCTAGCCCTTAAATGGTCTGGCTTTTGTCCAAGTGTTTCATAGACATTCATACTTACACATCTACTGAGATAAGATGCATCCCTCATGGGGTATAGAATGGAAAAAATATTACAAGTCCACACAATAAAAATGTAACCTTTTTTAACCTTATTGTTTATATGTTTGACATTTCTTGGTGTTTTCTCAGATATTTCATTTCTAAAATTCGTATCCTCAAAGTATCTTTCTCTACATTATTACATTTTGAAAGAACTAACATAAAATGAATAGTTGATTTAAGATCATTGTTCA
>JAVCKT010090107.1:0-10019 GCA_032273925.1 Rhynchotus rufescens
TGTGCAGGGGGGTTGGACTCGATGACCTCTGAAGTCCCTTCCAACCTTGGGCATTCTATGATTCTATGATTCTATGAAAAGCATCATATGGCTTCAAACAGAGCAACTTAGCTCAGGTAATAACTATATTCAAATATACTGTTAAGAAAGAAAACTTTGAAATGATTTTATTTTCAGTAAAAATTTAAGTTGCAAGGGAAGCTCACTACTTGTAGTGAAAGAGCTTTCATCCTAAAACCCCAGGAAACAAAAATTCATCTGAACGTTTGACCTATACAGAAGGGCTTGAAACTATAATTGATAGGAAGAGTATTTCATGGGCTTAGTTTGTATGGGGCTCTCCCTGACATTGGTGTTTTGATATGCAGCCCTAGAGAAGTGCTTCATGTGCAGATTCACAGTAGGACACCAATATTTCAGACTCCCAGCACAGTGTTAATTTTCCTGCGGGGGTTCAACCTCTCTTACATGTTTGAAAGAAATCAGTTTCCCTTGATGAAAAAAGATTAGAAATAGTACTATTTCTAGGGATTTTCCCTAACATTATGTCAGGATGAGTAGCCTGCCTTTTTATTTTCCTACATTTTCTGTGCAGCCTTCACCCAGCGTGGCTACTGCTGATTGCCAGCTTGGCTATAAAGCATCTATAATGCCCAGCTGTTGGTTTATACAGAAGTATTTATACAGCTCAAGTATCTCCTGCTAAGTCTGCTCAGACTTCCAGGAAATACCCATTTTGCCTCGGATATGCTCAAGTGCACAGCACAGTTGTTAGCACTGCCACTCCACACTGGTGACCATTGTGTCTCTTAAATGGATGGTTTCCCTTGCTGTCACCAGAAAATATGGTGTGGAGATCAACATGCTGCTTTAGGCCACTGACTCCCAAACCACGCACCCTTCCTGCTTCCCAGCCAGTCGTTCCTTTTTTCTTGGCCTGCACCATTTCTGCTGGGCCCATCTCTTTCCTTTGCTGTGGTCAAGTGTTGCTCACCTGTGTCCACCTGTGTCCTTGGGAGTATCTGCAAGGCAGCACTTGAGGAGGGCCCGAGTGCCTTGAGTGTTCTCAATAATGGGGACTTTGTAAAAATAAATCTTGATCCAACCTCAGATCTGTACTTTAAAATATGTCACATCATTTATTTTTTTGTGTAACTGTGTTGGACACTTTTCCTCAAGGTAGATATTGTGCAGCCAGCTGTCAGTGAAATATATAGTATATAGCATATAGCACATAGTACACAATATATCATAGAATCATTAAAGTTGGAAGGGACCTTTAGAGATCATCTAGCCCAACTCCTCTGTACAAGCAGGGTAAATATGTGTTAATTCATGGGGACCTTATGTTAGCTGTTTCTTTTTCCTGTGTGTTAGCCCAGCAATCACAAAAGGCTGTTCTGATTGAAAGCATCTGTTTTCAGAGCTCCTTGTCATCAGGCGTCCAGAATTTATGACTCAGGTTTCCAGAATAAAGAGATTGACTAAAAATAACAGAGTTTCCTCTTGTTGTCTCAATTTTTTTGATATAAAATCATTGTTTGGAGGATTTTCTCCATCATAACATGAAAAAAAAATAGGTTCTAAAAAAATCACACTCTCACATAATAACAACAGGAGTAGTGATTTTAACATAGGAAAAATGGTAAAATACTCATTAAACTGAAAACACAACTACATTTAAAATTTTTGTTTGTTTGTTTTTGGAAGTTTTTTTTTCCTTTTTGGACCTGTCTTAAGGAAAAATCTATATTTTCATAATGTCCATTTCTAATGGGGAGAAAATATCATTTTAAAATGTTGACTAGATATAGTTTCAGAGTTTCGAGTCACATCAGCTCTCCCTATATCCTCATAACAAAATAATCTGTAAATTAAAGTAGTAATTTTAATGTGTTCATATTCTCACAAAAGATATACATCAGGTATAACTCCATGGACACTGTCAGTCTTAATAGCATGTATACTATGAGTATAAACTCACAAATGGCTCATTAAAATAAATGATGTTGACTAAATAGACTTAAATTTACAGTGCAGCCAGATATACAGGATTAATCCTTCTGTGAGCTGAGACCATGCTCTTCATTGTTTGACAACTTTATCACTTACATGTAGATTAAGTATAATTATAGGCTCTTAAATATGTACTATTTTATTTAAAAATGTCATGTTCCTACTTCAGAGCAAAATTTTTTTGAAAGATAGCTTATTCCAAGAAAATGTTTTCTTCACTCATTCCACACCCAAGCTAAAATGTTCCTTCATGGAAGATTGACACAGATAGTCCTCATCTCCTGTCTCCCTTTAGGTAAACTAGTACATCTTCTGTAATTTCTAAAGTAATGATTTAAAAATCAGGCGAATATTTCTATTATAATTTTAGAGAACTTATACAGCTACATTTCAGATCTTGCAGAATGTATTTTTGTGTGTATTTTGCTTGAGCACAGCTTGGAATCTACAACCTCCTCATGACTCTTGCAAACCACTTATTGCAGTCATAATTTTTTTAACATAAGATAAAACATTTCTAGGAGGGTTCTCACAGAGGAACTCAATAGTTTAATGTGCTATGTACATAAAACACTGTGATAATAAACTGACAGTATTTCCTAATTAAATGTAGAACAAGTTGTTTGCTATAGTGGTTAGTAAATCTATATCTCTGACTCAAGTGCAAGGAACACTAAATTATTTCTCAGGGTGGAAGTTAAAACAGAAAATTCACAGATTTCCCCATTTAGCAATGGACAATACGGATAGGCTTAATTACCCTTTTAAATACATAAAGTTTTTAAAAGTTTTCTTTCTTTTTTTTTTTTTTACTGAATAAGGTTAGATGCAGAGTCTACTCAGAGAGTCATAAAAAATAAATGTATGTTTTATAAATACAATCTAATAGTATTTTTTAAAATTAACTTAGTGAGTTAGCAAAAATCATTGTTTATGTGACTAAATATTTAGGACACGATATGGGGAGTGCAAGGGTCTTTCAAGAACCTTTGAATAATTTAACTTTAAGAATTAAAGATGTTTGCAATTAAATATTTAAGAATAAGAAGCAATATTCCGGACTACAAGCAAATGGTAAAGATACATTAGTAAATAGGGTACCATCTGGTCACTGCCATTAAATGTCCATTTCTTCTCTGAATAACACATATGCACAACTGACAACAGTTTTTTTATTACACACAATCACTTTAATTTCTTAAGAAAAGCCTTCCTCCTTAATTATTAAATAACTACATAAAGTTAAATCTGTTTTTATTGAAATTTTAAGTAGAAGCTATTGTTAGAGACAACTTAAAATCTTAAAAAATAGCTAAGGTAATTATTATGCCAAGAGTATTTGTGTTATTTCTTGTACAAGCTAACCTGCAATTTTTAAACACAGAAAGCAAGGAAAAAACGAGTGTATTTGACAACTGCTTTCACAAAGGGACAGATTTGTTTCCCATCAATAAAATATATGAATAATGAAGGAAAGAAGAGTAAACAATGTTAAAATTTAATACGAAGAAAAAATACTGAGCATTCATTCTCTAATTATTACACTTCAGTTTAAGGTGATACAGGAAAGAACATTAGTTATAATACAGTTGTTGCTCATGTATTGCAAAACACTAGTATTCTGACAAATTGGAAGAATGATTGATGTCAGTGTATTTGCAAAAGCTTTTCAAAAATATTCTTTCACTCAATATATCCTATATTATTTTGAAAAAGACTGTGAGGCTAAATACTGTGTTAAAACCTATTGCCCATGCAACATTAGTAGTGGATGGTAATTGCCTCTTTTGTTAGATGAAGATACACAGAAAGCTAAATGAAAATGTTATTTTTATGCTATACTTATAGGGATGACATAAACCTAGTTGTTCTTGGATTGATCTCATTGCAACACTTGGTGAAATAACTAATTTTAAGTAACACAGCTTATATACTCATCTCTTGATGAGTGTCGTGACTGCATGAATCCTGAGGAGTTTATTCTGCAAAGCCCTGGTGAATAAACAAGCAGTGATGCTCTCTGTGGCAGGCAGCCTGAAGGTTCAGAGGACTGGAGAACTGAATGCTTCTTCGGGTCTATCCAACCTACCTTCTTGAGACAATATCTGCTTTCAAAATCTCTGAACTATACGGTTGACTAGCAGCTGGAAAGGAAGCAGACTTTTCTGAACTTGCCATGTCCACCTTTTCCATAACTGCACATTACAGATTCTGCTCAATACTCCTTCAACTTTTCTATACCTTTATAGCTATGTGAAAATGAGTTGGATTTTTTCATATACATAACAAGGGGGAGCCAGAAAGTCATTGGATGCACAACAGAAATTGACCTGGGATAAGTTTTCACCAGGCAGTAGTATCAAGGGATGCTATGCAGAGTGATCTGGACCTCACATGTCACTAATCAGCTGTATTTCTATCCAGGCAACTTAAGCAAGAATTTCTTCATCTGAAGAACTATGAAAAAAACTTCTGATACTGTCATGTGAAGAAAATCTCATGATTGTCCTATCTCCAGAAGACTTTGGAAGATCTTGGATATTTTAATTAAAAAAGGTCTGTGAAGAAGATGCCTGACTGGAGAGTCTCATGCAAGGAAATCCTCTGATGACATAGAACTGGAAAAACTCAAGTAGCGAGGTGATATAATCTGTGAAGGTGTCACAACAAAATTGTTAATTCATGCAGTAACACAGTTTAAAATAATCTCCATAATCACAGAAAATTCCAGAGATGCTTTGGTACAATTTTCTAAGTTAGAGTTTCTGACAAATAGTACTAAACTGTGATAAAATTATAAAGATGCAGCACTAAGTCAGCCTAAACAAACTAGGCAAATTGTTGCTGTGCTTGAATTGCTTCTGGGTACACCAGATGTGCAGACTCTTATCCGCCAAAGTAAAAGATTAGACTTCCCTTTCATTAATTGATAATTGTTTCACTTCTGAAGTGAAAAACTTGAAAAATAAATGCAGAGTGGAGCCACAGAGAATTTCATAGCCACCAAGTGGAAATTTTAGCATGTGTTCCTATATACATCACCTTTATACTGTGAAGACCTCTGCAATAATAGATTGTCCAATGAAAGAGGAAATCGGTATTTGTAAGCTGAAAAGCACAAACACAGTATTTTCTTTGTTAAAGACACAGTTAACTTTATATGACTACCCTTGTAATTGCATGAAAATACTGTGTATTTATTCGCTATGGAACAATCATCTATGTTTTCTTTTACATGATAATATTTCTTCCAGTCTTACTTATGTTGTAGATCATCTGTCTAGAAATTAATCATTATACATTATAATTATTAATCATTATAATTATGATATTAGAATATCATTATAATGATATATACCTTATCATTAAGAGCATACGCATAATTATTTGATATTAAGTAGTTTTAACGGTGAGTGATTCTTTAGGTTAGAAATGTTTTGGTCTCTGCATTTAACTGGAGGCCTTTCTATGACGCATACAGATGCTCTTTTGGAGAGAATGGTTTATATATAAGGTTTAATTTCTTTTCAGTACAATACCATAACATCCTGGTTCTCATTTTCAAGACTTAGGCACAACATGAGACAGTCTTGCTCTCTTGCAGGGTGAAACTGCAGATTTCCTTCCTGGTTTAGTTTCGGAAGTTAGACACAGAGACCTTGGCCTCCTGAATGTTGCTGAATCCAAGGTACCTACTTTGTAATTCAATAAATGTTTTATAAGTTTTAGTGTTATGCTGATAAATTTAAATCAGTACTTAAAATGGATACACTCCAATCAAAACTGCACCTAAAACACAGCAGTCAAAAGACTTGCAGTGCTGCATGCTTATAAGAGCAAGTAAAATCCTTAATAAACATTGGCATTTCTTGTTTAAGATGTGAGAAAGACTGGGGGAATGATTACTCACATGTCAGACAGTGAGGAAAAAAACATAGACCTGGAGCACCTTTATCAAAAGACATATCCATATGCTGCATGCAGAAAAAAAATGCCTTTTCCAACTTCTTTTCCAGCTCCAGAATATAAAACAGAGAGGATCCTCCTTCTGCCAAGGAGTCCTTTTATCAGTCTCTTAAAATCAAGATATCCCTGTGATTTGTACACATTAAAGAAATAATTTTAGATTCCTTGCTACCTGACAGTAATATATCAACAGCAGTTCTGTCGGCCTGTGATCTACCAGGAGAGCTCAAACTAAATCTGTGTCTGCTGCAAAAAGTTATTACTCGTGTGTAACAAACTCCCTGTCCTCTTCATTCTTCCACCACCCAAAAATCATGCCTGTGCATACATAGGCCTTGTAGTGGGTGTTACACTATGTTTGAATATATGAATATATGAATATGAAGTATGCTGCATATATTACAAAAGGTATACTGCTGTATTGCAGAGGTACTTCGGGCTCTAGAAAGACAGGATCTCAGCTTTATTCCCGTCTATAAGCAAGAGAGCTTTATGAGTAAATCAGATCTACTTTGGCCCAATAGGGCCTGACCTCACTCCATCTCTCCCTCCTTAGCCTTGGCTGATGGGCCATGTGCTCCTGTGTCAGATGAATCATTTGGAGCCTTGGGAGCTCTGCGGTCAGCTTTGCCCCTGTAATAAGTTCTTCTAATATTGACACAGCTTGCACTGGCATTGGTGGGGATTTTGCCAGGATAGTTTGTAGGGACTTCCCTCAATGCAGTAAGATGACTGGGAATTGAGTATTTTGCTGGTCTATCTGACTCATGTAAGCCAGGAGGGTGAAGCAATATACCACTAAAATGTATTTTATGCATAGACATGACCAGTATGAACCTCTCAGTAATAAGCAGAAGAGTTCCAAAAGGAGAGACTGTGTCTGAAATCGTTTGGCATGAACGTCCTAAGATAAAACCCAGACCAGTGCTCAACCCTGCTCTTCATCCTCCTTTATCCAGTCAGACTTTTCTTACTGCCCACACATCTAGCAGCCTGATCTAACAGCCTGAAACATGACACGTGTTTTTCCCATCTGGCTTCTTGTTAGCCCACACTTGCGTCTACAGACCCTCTGTAGTGCAGCTATTATGATGGTTGTCCACATCCAAAGTCTTCAGTGCTTATTAGAGTCAATAAGGGAGGCAGAAAAGGGTAAGAAACTGGTGGAATCCTGTTGGTATAAAAAACCTGCTCCCTGAATAGCTATTTTATCTTAAAATTAGTAGTTATTTGTGTTGCAAAATATTATGCAGAGATTTCACTGCTCTCTGCATGTGTGAACATACACATGTTCTCAGAGAACCATATGTACATACATTTATATGAATCTGGAAAAAAATGTGACATTTAATTTGGTATTATTTTTTACTTCTTGTTATTAGCAAGAATCCATCATGGATAAAAAAGTTAAGAAGTAAGTACAGGATTATTTCAATCTGTACTTTATTAAAAAGAGAGATCATGAATAGTCAAACTGATATTCTTAATGAGTGACAAGGAATTTCCTGATTTGACTTGTCAGGCACTATTTTCTTACAAAGCTGATTGACAATTTTTTGGTTTCTCTTTACTTATGTACTAGTTGTCTACTAGAGACTAAACAAAGCATAATCCTTAAAGAAATCTGAGATGCATATATTAAATTCAGATGTGATGTAAAGTGGAGAGTTTTGCTTATTCTTGGCTCAGAGGTATACAATTATGGTAATTTCTACTTGCATACTCAATGCCTGTCCTTTTGTCGCAAAATGGAATAGGCCTTGGCTCTGTTTCTGTTCCATTAGTGACATGATGACTTAACCACTTTAATGCAGCTCAGGCATTTTCCGTCTCAGTGATGACTTCCCCTGTGCTCAAGAGACAGATGAAACATGCGGAGGCTTTTTGAAAGTGAAGTACCACATTATGCACCAAAACATATTGGTGTGTAAGTCAGTATCGCATCCCAATGGTCAACATCTCCCTTGCCTTAATGGCTAGCGCTAAGAATGAGGATGCTGAAACCCTACTAACAGTTGCAGGTCCAGGTAAATTTAGCAGATTCCTAAGAGGGATTCAGAAATCACTGGCTGGAGCAACACACTGAACTGTGCACAGTCATAATGCTCTAATGTTCCACAGTTTGTGAAAGAGTGAAAGATTCCTGTAAATTTAGGTGAAGAAGAAAAAAGATTTTTACCCAAAATTCCAAACACTGCTAAGATGATGAAAGATCCAAAGGATAAATAACAATGTTGTTAGCATAATTATAAAAATAAGTAACTGCTCATATTCAAGTTCATGACTAGACCTCCTGAAGTAATTGCTGTAGCTAAGGCATTAAAAAAATTGCTATTTTTTACTATGAACCCGCAAAAAGCAAGAAGTAGAAACAGAAAAAAAATATAAACATTGATTTGAATGGTGCATCAAATGATATTGGATTTACTCTCTATGTGCTATAGAAATGTGGAATTAGGGGATGGGGTATCATGTTCACAAAAGAGAGGATTAGTCTTGTAATTTGAATTTCTATTTAGCATAGAAAATTAGAGCAAACAGAATAAGAACAAAATTAAGCTTTTGTTCTTACCTAGAAGGAAATAACATAAACAAAAGGAGAAGGATGTGTAATTTCTTTGCGAGGCATGAGATTCTTGTTATATATGCTGGAGATGTCTGAGTAACAATATTGTTTCTATTTTCATAGGCATCATTAAACAGAAAACCTACAATTTGCCTGGAATACACATTTCCTGAGTCATAGTCACCATTAACTTGACTTATAACTCTTTAAATTTCAGAAATTTCATTCATTATAAATGCCAATATTTTCTAGTACTTAGTAATGTTTTGCAAGATAAATATTGTAGAAAGATGTTGTTCTTTCCTCTAAATGATCAATTAATAAAGTTGGATCCTGTATTGTACATAAGGATAGTTTTCAAATTGACTAAAAAACAGCATTTATGTCAGCAGATAATAAGGAGTTTATAACACATACTCAAGAAGTTTACCACACAATTATCTCACTGAGAGGAGCATGTCATATGTTCCATGCTCCCCAAGCATCTGGTCACCAGTGCCAAAAGAGAAAATACAACATTCACTTCCCTTAGGGACTTGCAATATTTTCAAATTATGAAAATTACGTGATGGTAAATGTATTTGCATGCTGGAAAAATGTTACTGTTTTTCACTAGTGACCAAGTCCTTACTCTTAAGTAGGGCAATTTTGTGGTCAGTGATGAAACACTAACCACATCCTTGGTGTACATTTAGCAGCTAATACAAGTACTGCATTACTGCTATGTGAATTTTAAAGGCACCGTCATTGCTATATGCTGTATCTTACTATTGTCATTGTGCAGGGCTGAGAACAACTACAGAGCAACTTTATGTCAAAACTGACCTAGCTATTTATATTTCCTATGCGTAAGTGCTGCCCTCTCAGAAAATCTCCTGTCTCACAGTGGATGTTGCTGATCATGACGCATCAACTGACTAAATAAAATGATGTTAGTTTAAATGCTAGAAGAACAAAATACATTCATACAATTTAATGCCTATGAGAACCTGCTAATTCTTCTGACTATTTCTGCAAAGTCTCTGCAAGTTCTCTGTTAATAGGTTAATTCAGCTCAGAGGGACATGATATTTTGCTTTCATGACTACGTATAATACTTTGCCCTGCAGTTCAAGATACATTGTCCCCTGGCGCACAACAAGTGATGAATTACACAATGTAGTGCTGCCAATTTTCCAGCACACACAAGATGAGAGATATAAACAATCTTTTCCTCATAACAGCAGCATGAGCTAAGGCAGACTTGCCAAAGCTGAAGAACCTGCACAATAACAGACTTAAATCTTTTTATCGGCTTTGAGACACTGTCTCCTTAGGGTCCCATATTTGAAAATCTGAATAAAAAAATGAAAAATTTGTTTAGTACATCCCTAACCAACCAACGCTACACATAGATAATATTAATCTATATATATGAGCATGTATATATCTCCTTGTAAATTTATACACGTTGTCATTATTAAAACTCTAC